>CM053275.1:92010212-92066212 GCA_028583415.1 Protea cynaroides | reverse complement strand
AAAACATTAGCAGCAAAAGAACATAAACATGATTAAGATGACAACAATATTTACCTTCTTATGTTGCTTCCTATACATGGCTGTCCATGTTAACTTCGACGGCTTCAGTTTATTGTGGAAATACCTCTTGCACTTCGAATTAGCAAATAGGAAAACCTAAATACAACCAGGGTGATATCAGTCACAAGAAAGAAAAGCTGAGAACTAATAACAAACCTTCCCCACATAAATAAAAGAGAATATGTAACATGTTAAGAGTAGGCTGAAACTAAAGCAGGGACTCACCTGGGAATCAGAACGAACAAATCTGATACCCTTGCCAGGATATATCTTGGCACCGCTGAAGCGGCAAAGCTCAGTCCTGAAATGCAATCATTAAGTGTTGAATCCAAAATTTGGCTATAGAGAAAGCATGGGAAGATGTCAAACGTATGTTTCAAATAGCAGAATTGTGGGACATAAGTGGGAAGTTTCTTGTTGTGTTCATTCTTGTATAGGTGAACTTGGTTCCTTCAATTCCTAGGGAACGAAGAAAACCCCTCTTTTCATGAAATTAACTCAGAAAAAAATAAACAAAAATATAGAAGCACGATTGCAATACAGTATAATGAACACGAACTACATCTTTAGAATTACTACAGTTATTCCTACTATTATATTTTGGCTATAAAATCTCCGACGTTCTATTAATCCATTCTTCTAACCTCCATATCCCCTTGCAATTTTTGCATTGTTTCCTTTTCCTTAAAAAAACTGGTAGCTCTCAAAAAATTTATCTTTTGGTAGCACTTAAGGTTTCTTCTTTGAAGATAGGCTACCTCTATATTCGGCTATTCAAATAAATTCCGCTTATTAAAGTGTGTGGATTAATGAATCCATATTTTGAGCTAAACAGGCCCAAGTGTTCCTGTTTTCAGTTGGTAGTTCCAGATTTATCAAATAAACTTAATAACAGAACAAATAGAGGTTCTTAACAATGGGATCGTAGCAAACCTTAAATTCATGTACACAATGTTTAGGCCAATCAATCTAGATGGGAAAGATGGAAATAAAAAAGAAACGCAAAATTATTATAAAATAATAAAGCAATAAATAGAGTTCTTAAGTTAAATTAACTCCAGAGGGAAAAAGAGATAAACGTTTAACTGGTATAGAAAAACGCTAATACGCCCTCGAAGCAACAGGGCGCACTCCCTATAAAAATTACAGGAAAAAAAAGAGTCACACTCTAATCTGATCCATTAACGGGATCTGGCTAAAATTGGAAAAGAAATCTTAAACGGATCAGTTATAATTTTCAAGACCACACGACCGAACGGATATCTATATCAACATTTAACCAAAATCATAATACATATATGCGGCACTCATCAAACCAGAGAGCAGCCATCAAGCAACTAAAGAATTCATAGACACTGTAAGAGTTAGAAACAAAAGCAAGAACAAATCCCGATTTATCACAGAAAGAAAACGTCTGGAAAAACAATCAAGATACACCGATCAAAGCCAAGATATGGAAGAAAACATACTTGAGAACCATGTCTGCTGCTCTCCTTCTCTTCCGGTTCCTATCACTTCTCAGAAACCCTAAGAGCAGAAACCCTAAATACGTCAATGGTAAATGAGGCTCCAAATATAACACACCTAATCCAGGAGGTGCAGCAGTGGCTATAGATTTACTCAGTCATACGTTTGATTGGAATCTTACTTTCACAATCAAAATAGTTTGACGGTGCTAGAGAATTGATACTAATCCGACAGTCTTAAGACATTAAATCAAGGATACCTATTTCGTCAAGCTCTTAGGGCTTCATCTTGGAACAGGCGAACCAGCCAGCCCATTTTTGAACTGGCCGGGCTTGAGTTTCGCACTCGTGAACTGGGTTTGTTCTGAGAACTGCCAACCCCGGTGTCAAGGCAGACTGGGCCCGACTACCCACATGGATCGAAATAAAAAAAATTTTAACAAATTTTGGTCTGACACATTTTGATCACAGTTAGGGTACATCTCATAGATGGGCCGATAAGGGCTAGGTAGACTTGATGATATATATTCTAGGGTTGCTATAGTTGATCAGATTATGGCCAAAAGTGAGGCCTCAGTTAACTAACATGAACAGGCCCAAACCCTACCAAATATTGGGCCCTAAAATAAGGCCCAAATTTCTAACTGGTGAGCCTATGGGCTTTGGTGGGCTAGCAGGCAATTGACCTGAGCGAGTCACCTGCTATGGAGGAAAGCAAAAAGATTTGCCCTCCTCCTTTCTCTTTTTTCATGTACCAAATAAATAAATAAATAAAATTGAGAGTTCATTTTAACCAGTGGTTAAGGATGTGGGCAAAATATATTTGGTTGGCTCGACTAAGGCTGTGTTTCGTATCATTTTGGTTTATGGTTTTTGCCTATTTATCAAAAAGTATTTTTGAAAATTATTTTTAATAAAAAATAAAATGTTATTTGGTAACTACAATAAAAAAAATAGATAGTAAAATGAAAAATAAATTTGGTATTCTTATGTCTAAAAATAATTTTTACAACTGTTTTCTTGGTGCATACTGTATCCCATTATTCAAAGAGTTTGCTATTTGGCTTGGAACACAAAAGGAATTTTTTTAGGTTCTCCATAAAGATCACTGTCACACACCAATTCTGAACCAACCAGAATGGTGTGAATGAACCGTCACTGAACCAACGGTTCACATCAGGATCTCAATAAGACCGTGTCCACTCATACAAACCATTGTACATAATCACAATCAGAATATAATAAATACAGCGGAACTCTTTAAATAAATGAACTGAGTATTCTATTGATAAATTTAAATAAGTATTCAATTATCCCAATTCCAAACGTAATTAAATATCTTTACATCACTTTAAAAATAACTGAAACAAAATAAAATCAAATCAAAGGTACACGCAGAAAGGGCACTCGCATGAAGCGTCATGCTCGTCCTCTCTTGCATGTATGTCCAGAGCATCAACACCTCCATACGTCGGAGCGTTCATATAGTCGTCCACCGTGTAACCTGCATCAACATCTAAAAACAGTATATATACAAAGGGTGAGCTCACAACTTAGCTCAGTAAGACAATCAGACAATGTATTAACATTATATGCATGAGTAACAATCATTTTATGTTGTGGTCTGGTTTAAGTTTGCAATGTGCTATAGAAAGGGTTGGCGGCCACCGCACCTCTATACACGAGTGTGTAGCATCGCATAGTAGATCACACCACTGCCGACCCACATGCACCCATCATGGAATAGAGATAGAGCTAAGACATCCACTACCTCCCCTGATATTCTACCCATACCAATACATAAGTCCCTACTGGCTAGGGCTTGCAAACTGGGCTCGCAACTAACCAATCCTAGATGTCATTACTGTAGGCTCTATCCCAGCACAGCTCCCTACCGCATAGAGATAGAGCTAGAGCGTGGTGGCCAGGCCGGAGACCATAGTGCCACGACCTCCCCCTGATACCCTACCCGCACCAAGCATACTAAGACAGAACAATACGCAAGTAGACTTTATCCCAACATCACTCCCTACGGCATAGAGATAGAGCTAGAGTGTGGTGGCCAGGCCAGAGACCACAGTGTCACGACCTCCCCCTGATACCCTACCCGCACCAAGTATGCTAAGATAGAATACTATAAAAAGGTACCAATGTGAGGAATGACCCTAGACCCCAGGTCCTTCCCATTCCACACACCAACGAAAACAATCACATGTCTAGCAATCACATCCTAGCATAACGAGTATGCATGAATAATAATAATAGCTGAAAGTTAAGGATGACATGCAATATGCACAAACACCAACCCACATATTCATTGTTATTTACAATAATTTACTGTCCATTAATTATTAGGGTTTAGTTCCGATTCCCTTATCTGACGCTCGTTCGATAGCTTGCTCCACGTTGCAAGATCCAAATGTGCTATCACAAAGTCCTACATAATATTAGGGTTCAATTAGAATAGTTTCTCAGGGTTTACGTTGGTCGAAAACCAACGAGGTACAAAATACACCTCACAGAGCTGACCGGTCGTAGGTACCGGTCGCAGCTCTGTGGGGAAAACTGGCGATCGGTATGGTCAGCCGGTCCCCACAGGCTACTCCCTGAGAGGTACCGGTTGCAGTATCGGTCGCATGACCTGCGACCGGTATGGTCGACCGGTATGTCTCTGGAAGACCATACGCTTGGTTTTTCGACTGTCGTCAATTATTCTCTATTGATTCCAGGGTTTCTCCTACACATTCTAAGTTTGAGCTTTGAGTTAGAGTTGTTTCCAACTCCATTCAAGTCTAGTTTTTGATGATATTCATCCTATAACTCGAATCTAGGGTTTATCGATTAAATTAGGGTTTGACGGCAAAGTAGGGTTTAGGTCAATACCTGCTTTGCATGGTATTGATCCAAAACAACCCAACCATCCTAGAGTCATAATGTGAGAGGAAGGGTTTAAACACTTACCGTCGACTGGCGTAAGGTGTGCGTCGTCGAACGGCAACGGCGGCTCTTCCTTCTTCTTCCTAGCTCCTTCTCCTTCTCCAATCTCCTTCTCCTCTCTAGGGTTTGTAAGGATCAATAGAAGGGATTCTAGGAGGTTTAGAGGGATTTAAATAGGCTAGAAATTAGGTTTAGGAAGCCTCCTAGGATTAGAAAAGTCAATCGATTCGAAATCTAGAAAGTGGGACCCGCATAGATCCAATTTCGGATCTTGGTAGTCTGCTGCGCAGACCATACTGGTCGACCGGTACCATCGACCGGTATGAGTAAAATCATACTTATTTGGTCTGTTTTTTGTTCGATTTCATACCTGGTTGTCATCCGCTCGTCCCGTCTGGTCCGGTGATGATCGGAAGACCTGTTATGACATGAACGAAGGGTTTAGATTGGGTTCATGGAGTGCGGGTCTTACAATCACAAACCATGAATCAATCACACCAGAGAGCTTCACCTTTTCATCAGTTCTCTCTGGATGTGCCCAAACTGGAGCTCTCAGCGAGGGCAAGAGGGTTCATCAGTCAATGATCGACCATGGAATTGAGCTCAATTCTATACTGAGTTCGGCCCTATAAACATGTATTCGAAATGCAGAAGAATTCAAACTGTTGAGCAAGGAGTCAACATATTGGGAGCTGCAAAGTATGCAGTTCAACTACAACCTTCAATTAGAAAAGCTGGAACATCTTGATCAAATCCATCTCAGAAATCAGCTTGGAAGTTGACAAGCTCGCTGCCCAGGTAAAATTGCCTTGCCTTCTGTACCTCCTAACTGCTAAGAAACACCTGACATTTCTTCAAATTCTTATTTAATCCTAAGATGATTATTTAATTTTAGCTCCTAACAGCCTATTGTTTTGTTACTGTCAATTGAGCAGGTATCTGCTCTCGAATCTGTTTTATCTAAAGGTGGAAAAGTTGCAGAAACCGATGTGTTAAGTCTGATCGAGCTGTTGATGAACCAACTAATTAAGTTGGATGGTATCACTATTGATGGAGATGTGAAAACGCAGAGGAGATTGCAGGTAATTTTACCTTATCAAATTGCCTCTCTGCCATTAACTTCCTCCCATCCTTCATCACTTTTAAGATTCCCGTTTACCTTCAGTCATTTCTCACCAGTCACCTCTGCCCTCCTTCAACCTTAAACCCTGTCTTCTCTCTCTCAGTTTAGGAACCAGTTTTGATGGTGACTTCTTATTCATCTTCCTTATCAAAACGCTGAAAACTTGAAACCGTATATATCACTAGTTTGCCTGAACTTCCTTTGCTTTTGACTTCCCTACCTTTGAGTGGAGCTGTGGGGGTTCTCAATCGAGGCCACGAAGAAGAAGAACTTGTCCCATTTTTAATGCAAAGGAGGAGTAGGAGGGATTTGAAGCTCCGTACGTCTCTCAAATAGGCCTATTTGTGTGCCGGTGAAAGAATTGGTTGTGGAAGACGATTTGGGTTACTTTGGAAAAACAATGGTTTTATAAAAAAAAGGTTTAAATTACTTTCTTATTCCTTGATTTTGTACATGTGCTTTTAAGTCACTTGCGCAAAAATCAATCGAAAATGGTTTTTGAATAAAAATCGAAAAGATGTTGAGACCTTTTTTGATTTTGGACTTATTTTTGTTTTTTTCTTTTCATAAATAGCAACAAAAAATGATACCAAACATTTACAAAAACAAAAACACGTCAAAAAAACAAAAAACAAAAATGATACTTAACACTGCCTAAGCTTATCTGATCAGCCAAAAATGTATCATGAAGAATATCGACTTGGACTCGAATTTTTTAACATACAAACCCTTAAGTCCCTACTCACATATCAAGTTTCAGACTAAAATGGTATTCAAGTCTTCTCCTCTAAGAGAATCTGGAGGAGAGGTGGCGCCCTATTTGGATGGACGACACCTGGGGCTTGGATGAATCCGAGCCCTCCATCCTAGCCGACACCGAGCCGACAAGCTGAGCCGACAAGTTGAACCGACAAGGGATGTCTGCTCAGATGGAGGGCTCGGATTCACCGCCTCCCGAGGTATACCGGTGGCAACATACTGGTCGCACTGTGTGCAACTGGTATAGTCGACCGGTATGTCTCCGGAAGACCATACATGGGTTTTTCAACTGTCGTCGATCATCCTCCATGGATTTCCACGGTTTCTTCTATCCATTCTAAGTCTAAAATTGGAGTTAGAGTTATCCCCAACTCATTCAAGTCTTATTTCGATGAATATCATCTCGGAACTCGAATCTAGGGTTTGACGGCAACTTAGGGTTTATTGGCCAGTTTATGGTTTTAGATCAATACCTACTTTGCATGGTATTGATCCACCCACACAACTAACATAGGGTAAGAAGATTGATTCAAACACTTACCGTTGACTGGCGTAGCGTGAGCGTCGTCGAACGGTAATGGCGGCACCTTTTTCTTCTTCTAGCTCCTTCTCCTTTCCAACCTCTTTCTCTTCTCTAGGGTTTGTGAGAGACAATGGAAAGGATTTGAGGAGGTTTAAGGGTGTATTTAAAGGCTAGAATTAGGGTTTAGTAACCCTATTAAGATTAGGAAAGTCTTAGGATTCGAAATCAAGAAAGTGGGACCCTCAGAAGTTAATTTCTAGATTTCCACACTTAGCTGCGCAGAGCTGACCGGTCGACCGGTACCAAGACCGGTACCATCGACCGGTCAACATAAAATCATGTTGATTTGATCGTCTTTGGTCCGATTTCATACCTGTTTGTCATCCGCTCGTCCCGTCTGGCCCGGTGATGATCAGAAGACCTGCTATGACACAAAACCAAGGTTTAGACCGGGTTTACGGAGTGCGGGTCTTACAACTCCCTCACCCTTTAAAGAAATTTCGTCCCCAAAATTTGCATGTAGGTTTCACAACTCCCCCACCCTTAAAAGAAATTTCGGCCCCGAAATTTGAATATACCTTGATCGTTGAAAAGGTTAGGGTACTCCTTCCTCATTGTGCTCTCCTCTTCCCAAGTAATTTCCTCCACATTTTGGCTTCTCCAATGCACCTTCACATAATGGATATCCTTGGTTCGAAGTTGCTGGACTTTTCGACTTGAGAGCATCACAGGCACCACTTCGAATGTTAAGTCTTCAGTCAAGTCTGGGGGATCAGCGGTCAAGATGTGCGATGGATCTCTGACATACTTCTTCAATAATGATACGTGGAACACATTATGAACACTGAACATAGATGGTGGTAGAGCCAATTGATATGCTACATTACCACGTCGGGTCAATATCTCATACGGTCCCACATACATGGGGCAAAGCTTCCCCTTCTTACCAAACCGTTTCAGACCTCGCACTGGTGATACCTTCAAGAATACTTTGTCACCCACTGCAAACTCCAGATCTCGACGTCGATTATCCTCATAGTGCTTCTGTCGAACTTGAGCTGTCTTTACTCTCTCTTTGATCTGATCAATCACTCGGCAAGTTTCTTCAATGAACTCCGGACCTACAATTCTTATTTCTCCCACCTCGTTCCATAATAGAGGTGTACGACACTTCTTCCCATAGAGTGCTTCATATGGGGCCATCTGAATTGTAGCCTGATAACTGTTGTTATAAGCAAACTCGATAAGTGATAGCTTCTCATCCCAAGCTCCCTTGAAATCTATTGCACAAGCTCGGAGCATATCTTCCCAAATTTGAATAGTTCGTTCTGACTGTCCGTCCGTCTGAGGGTGAAAAGTTGTACTGAACTTCAACTTCGTTCCCATAGCTTTCTATAATCCTTCCCAGAACTTTGATGTAAAACAGGGATCTCTGTCAGATACTATACTCTCTAGAAGGCCATGAAGTCTGACTATATTATCAACATATAACTTGGCCAGTTTCTCCATGGTATACTGAGGTCTGACCGCAATAAATCGAGCTGTCTTGGTGAGTCGATCCACTATAACCCAAACTACATCCACTGACCTTGGTGTCAAAGGTAAGCCAGTGACGAAATCCATAGTAATGCAATCCCACTTCCATGCAGGTTCTGATAATGGCTGTAGTAAACCTGCGGGTCGCTGCCTTTCTGCTTTAACTTGTTGACAATTCAGACACTGGAACACGAAACGAGCTATATCAGCTTTCATACCCCTCCACCAATATAGTCTTCTTAAATCATGGTATATTTTGGTACTTCCTGGATGTACCGAATATGGAGTATAATGAGCTTCAGTCATAACTCGATCTCTGATATTGCAGTCTTCACTCTCAGGTATACATAACCGTCCACGATACCTAAGTACCTTGTCTGAATCCAAGGTAAAGTCAGGATTGCTTGTACCCTTCTCTAAGTCTTCTTGCACTGTCTTGAGATGAGGATCCTGTAGGATTGCTACCTTGACTTCATCAACTAGATCCGGTGAGATCTTCAAAGCTGCGAACATCATGGTGAACTTATGAATTAAGCCTTGCTCAACTGGATCTTCTGCAGTTTCAATTATATACTCTTCATCACCTTCGATTGAACTTGAAGCTGCGGCACATAATGCAGCATTTGTACTTGGTCCTGCCTCAGGTTTCGATGCCCACTTTCTGCTTGAGGCGTCGGCCACCACATTTGCTTTACCCGAATGGTACTGGATGTCACAATCATAATCTTTCAACAATTCCAGCCATCTCCTCTGTCTCATATTCAGATCCTTCTGAGTGAAAAGATAAGTTAAGCTCATGTGATCTGACTTGATCTGAAACTTCTCACCGTACAAGTAGTGTCTCCAAGTCTTGATTGCTCATGTATAACCGTTGCTAGCTCCAAATCATGCGTAGGATAGTTCTTCTCATGCTCCTTTAACTGTCTTGATGTGTAAGCAATCACTTGTTCCCCTTGCATCAATACACACCCAATACCCAACCATGAAGCATCCGTATATAAAGTAAACGGTACGCTTGGTTCTGGAATGGTCAAGATAGGTGCAGAGACTAGTCTTGACTTCAAAGTCTGAAAGCACTTTTCACACTCATCTGTCCATATGAATTTCTCTCCCTTCTTGGTCAATCTGGTAAGTGGAACAGTGATCCTGGAATAATCTTCCACGAATCTTCTATAATAACCAACCAACCCAAGGAAACTATGAATCTCCGCAACATATTTTGGTGCTTCCCATCCTACTATAGCAGCTATCTTACTTGGATCAACCTTGATACCGTCTTCGGATACAACATGGCCCAAGAAAGCCACTTTCTTCAGCCAAAACTCGCACTTCTTGAACTTAGCATAAAGCTTCTCTTGTCTTAGCCGTTGTAGGGCTGCTCTTAAGTGTGTTGTATGAGCCTCCATGTCCTTTGAGTAGACCAATATGTCATCGATGAATACGATGACCGAAGTGTCCAACATATCATGAAACACTCGATTCATCAGTTCCATGAACGATGCTGGAGCATTGGTCAACCCGAAAGACATAACTAGAAACTCATAATGCCCATACCTCATCCTGAAAGCAGTCTTCGGAATATCTCCGGCCTTGATCTTCAGTTGGTGATACCCTGATCAGAGATCAATCTTCGAGAAAACCTTTGCACCTTGCAATTGATCGATCAGGTCATCGATTCTAGGCAAAGGATACCGATTCTTGATAGTCAACTTGTTCAATTCACGGTAGTCAATGCACAGCCTTACACTTCTGTCTTTCTTCTTGACGAATAATACCGGTGCTCCCCAAGGCGATATGCTAGGTCGTATGAAACCCTTATCCAACAATTCTTGTAACTAGGTCTTCAACTCCTTTAACTCGGTAGGGGCCATCCTGTATGGTGCTTTGGACACCGACGCCGAACCTGGCATAAGGTCTATTACAAACTCTGTAGCCTTGTCCGATGGTAGACCTGGAAGCTCCTCTGGAAATACATATGGGAACTCTCGAACCACATCTATATCTTCCATCTTGTGTGATTCTGCCGTGATGTCGACTACAGATACTTGATACCCCACTCCCCCTTTCTCTAAGCATCGCTTGGCTTTTAGGGCAGAGAGAATCAGTTTCCGCTTCCTAGATAGCCTGATCCTAGTGAAGCTACATTCCCTTCCCTTTTTGTCAGTAAGCACAAGCTTCCTTTCACCACATAATAGGATAGCTGAATGATGGCCTAGCCAATCCATTCCCAAGATGACATCAAAGTCTGCCATCTCGAGTAGTACCAGACTTGCTTCTAAGTCTCGGCCCTCAATACATACAGTACATGGTCCATAATATTCAGTCAAAGCCACTTCGACTCCTAGTGGAGAGAGAACTATCAAGCTTGGGTTCAAGTGCTTAATTGGTAACTTCATTCGCTTCCCAAAGGAAATAGAAACAAAGGAGTGCGTGGCCCCAGAGTCAAATAGTACTCTGACAGGTATACCAGCTACATTTAAAATTCCTGGAATTTTTTATTATCCCTTAGTTCTACGTGCGCATACACACAATAAAAATGGTAAGCCAAATAGTAAGGGATAGAGTCATACCAGTAACCACATCGGGTGATGCGGCTGCCTCTTCGGTAGTGACCGCATATACTTTTCCTTGCTGGGGAGGTTGCTTCCGAGGTAGAGTGCAGGTCCTTGCAATATGACCCACTTGCTGACAGTTGAAACATTTGATATTCGGGTTGTATCCGGCGTTCTGTGGCACAGGTGGTGCCGTATTATTCCTTGTAGGCACTGTAGCGGTCTGAGCCCTGTATGGGCGGAAGGGTTTGTTGTTACTGCCACCCGAACTCTCAATAGCAGGTCTCTTCACTCCCCTGTTCTGAGCGAAGAAGCTGTCCCTCTGACTGGACTCTATCACCCTTGCAACCTGCACAGCCTCATTATAGATCTTCTTGTCCAGACCCAAGATGTGCTCTCTGATGCTTCCATGTAGTCCCATGGTGAACCTACGTGTCTTGGTCTCTTCTTCTTGCATACTCACCGGTGCGAAGAAAAATAACTCCTCGTACCTCTGCTGATAAGCATCCACAGTCGATTGCGACTGTTGCAAATTGAGGAACTCCTTCTCCATTTGATCTCTGAAGCTCTTTGGAAAATACTTATCAAAGAAGGCACCCTTGAACACTTCCCAATCAACCTGTGTGTGCTTCGACTCCAAGTATGCCCGTGTAGAATTCCACCAAGCATTTGCGTCTTCTTTCAGCATATGAGTGGCAAATAAGACCTTTTCCTCCTCTGTACAGATCATCAGTCGAAAATTTTTCTCCATCTATGCAACCCACTATGCTGGCCACAATGGTCTCCCTGTCTTACCGGTGAACGATGAAGGCTTCAACTTCAGGAATCTATCCACCGCTCTGCTCAGATCATGCTGTCCCTGAGTGTTCATTCCGTACCATGGTGGCGGATACGGATAAGCTCCCAGGTACGCAGAAGGCGACGGAAACTGGTGCGGTAGTGGTACATTCTGTGCTTGGCCCATCGGCCTTGGGCTATCCTGCATCGGCTGCGAAGTATTTTTCTCTCCAGACTCAGGCGTACCTCCAGTGGGAACAGAAACCGGTGGCCTGAACATCTTCAGTATCTCGCTCAGGAATTCTTTCTGCTGAGCTTGCATCTGATAGACCAAGTTTGTAACAATGGTCTCCGAATTCCTGTGAGGTGGGCCAGGTAAATTTGTCGGTACCTCTAGAACCTGTTCTTCCTCAACTTCCGGGCTTGGCTCTTTAACATGATCCTGTTCAACCTGTTCTTCTTCCTCGAGGCGCATCCTAGCCTGGTGACGCTTCCGACCCCTACGACCGTTTTCGCCCACCATCTCAGACTATTCTGTTTGAATCTGAGAAGAAGACATAACACATGAGAATGAAGCAATAGTGGTGTTAGTCTTGAACAATATAAGGTGAAACAGTCGCAAAAAGGCATATTTAAATTCACAATTTTAAAAAAAATTCTGAGATTTTCTGGCTACTCAGGTGCTGACCGGTCGCAACATACCGGTTGACACCCTGTATACAGTGTTGCGACCGGTATAGTTGACCGGTCAGAATTAAAATTCTGACCGAGACATAGCGGTCGCACACCTGGGGAGATACCGGTCGACCGGTATAGGCAAAACCGTCGACCGGTATGCCGAGAATTGGCTTTAAAATCGCAAAAAGTGAGAATTTTTCTCACTTTTCTTCTCTTTTCTCTCCGGTGGCGATTCCTCTCTGCCCAACCGAGTTTCTACAGTCCGGCCGGTGACCTTAGAAGCCGATTCCTTCCGTTCAAAGCATAGAACATCATCTCCAGGTAGGTCTCTTCCCTCTCTCTCATGTTTTTACAAATTTTTCATATCATCTATATGTAGAAATTTAGGTTTTTCATTGATTGAGATGTTCCAACCGTAGGAACTCTTTTCCTTCGGCTTGGAAAGGGTTTAGGGACCCTATTAAGATTAGGAAAGTCTTAGGATTCGAAATCAGGAAAGTGGGACCCTCAGAAGTCAATTTTTGGATTTCCACACTTAGCTGCGCAGTGCTGACCGGTCGACCGGTACCAAGACCGGTACCATCAACCGATCAACATAAAATCATGTTGATTTGATCGTCTTTGGTCCGATTTCATACCTGTTTGTCATCTACTCGTCCCGTCTGGCCCGGTGATGATCGGAAGACCTGCTACGACACAAAATCAAGGTTTAGACCGGGTTTACAGAGTGCGGGTCTTACACTGGCCCTCTCTGGGCCTCATCCCATTCTCTAGCCATATTAGCTTCAGCCCTTCGAGCTTGAGTTTCTCGTAAGTTGTAAGAGCTTTCTGCCCTTCCTGCTGGTGCCATGTCAAAATTCAGAAAACTGGTTTGGAGTAGATAAAAAGGAAATAAAAATGGCAAAAAGGAGGAAAGTTGGGAAGGCCCTGAAAAATCGGAGAGGGAAGATTTGAACAAACAAAGTACGTCAGGGCCCCACGGTGGGTGCCAAACTATTGTCGCTGGAATCCGTAAGGGGGATTGACCAAGACAGAGAATATGAAATTCCCAATGAAACACTGGAGCTCTTTCTCAAACAAAGAGTTCCTTGAGGTGTTGTTGATCAAAGAAGTTCCCCTCTTCGATTTTTCACCTTGAACTTGGATAGATGGAAATAACTGAAGCGAAAACAATTAGGATATGAGATAAGTAACCAGATAGAGAGCAAGAGTTTTCCCTTGTATTGTAATCATCCCCCCTTCTTTTTCCTTTATTACATATATATATATATATATATATATATATATATATATATATATATATATATATATATATATATATATATATATATATATATATATTCACCAAAGTGTGAATCTTTCTTTGGCCCGCTTTTTTATGTCAGTCACTACTTTGATCATTAGCTACCTAGGGTATAGTAGGTTCGCATGCATACTACCCCCTAGACTATGTCACAGTGTCTTGTCAACCACTTTTCGACCCCCTCTGACCCTATTCGATCACCTTTTGGGCTATATTCCCAATAACCTCCAGATGTCCATTGTTGTCCTTGCGCTTTTACCAAGTAATATTCTGACGATCCACCGGATTGGACCGAGATCTTGTGAATCGATGGGTCAAGTCAGCATACCTTGCATTAATGATTGTTGTCAGCATTTACGACCATTAAAGACAATCCATTAATGGCACAACAACCCTTGTCAACCTGTCACTTCTTGTATGAGTCAGACCATGGGGTCGAACATGAGCTTCCTCCAATATTTACCACAATGTCATTTTTCTAATGTAATGGATAGTCGCCACTGAGTCAGACCATGGGGTCGAACATGAGCTTCCTCCGATATTTACCACAATGCCATTTTTTCAATGTAATGGATAGACGCCACTAAGTCAGACCATGGGGTTGAACATGAGCTTCCTCCAATATTTACCACAATGCCTTTTTTCCACTGCAATAGATAGCCGTCACGTGGTTACCTTCTGAAATCCCCTTTCTACGGTTGGATACATCCATTAACCATTATTTTCCCCAACACATACCTTCTTTGTCGATCGGAGAAGATGAAAAGCTTTTCCCTGCCACCGGGGGTTAGGGAAAGAAGAAGACGCAGGTGTCAGTGGGTATGGAAGATGCGTGAAAATAAAATGGTAAAATTGAAAATATAAGGTAATTCTGAAAATAAAAAGGAAAATAAAAAAATCTCAAAAAAAAAAAAAATATAAAAATGAAACTAAATATTATTGAGGGTAAAAAAAAATCTTTTTATCATCTAAACAACTTTTGGGTGTCATAGGGAACGTTAGGGATATTAAGGCAAACTAACGGGTGAGATTACGATAAATGATAAGGGGGTGGCAAATATTTTCCCTAAAACATTTTATTTAAATTTTTTTATAAAGAAAAGTTTGGTGGTTGACAATTGAAAAGAGAATCCTTTAAATGATAGTTGTCCACCAATAATTCTTTCACATTTCTAGCCCTCATAAAATGAATGTCTAGAATTTTTATTAATCTCGAGACCCTTGGGATGAAAATGGGATCCGCATCCTATCCTCCCAGTGGTTTTGGGAGGACAGTGGCAACCTACCTTGGATGACCGCCACGTGATTCTCAGTAAATCTGAGACCCACGTCCGAGCCGACACCCAGCCGACAAGCCGAGCCGACAGGGGTTGTCGACTCAGACGTGGGTCTCAGATTCAACTGAGAGCCACGTGGCAACCATCCGAGATGGGTTGCCGCGTCCTCCCAAAATCACTGGGAGGAGACGATGTGCATCCATGAAAATGCCTGTAAAAATTATTCGCTCACCATGGTTGCATTCTCCAACAATATTTGGCATTTTTTTTCTTTTTTTTTTTCTCTTCTATCAAATACGACATATATAACAAAATTCTTACCATTTCTTTTAGAAAAAATAAAATTGTAAAACATAATGAATTATGTTAAGAGTGCGAGACATAATCCAATCCATCCCAAATATGCATGCAAAAGAAAGAAGATTTTCAACTAAAATTGCATCCTACTATATTTCAATGAAGTGTAAGGATTGATGTGGCCAATAATGATTACAAGAAAACTTCTTCAAGCACTCAAGTAGAGAGGCTTCAACATAACTTTAAATACTCAGGACTGTGGAATTCTATAAAAACCAAACAGACAACTATGGGCAATATGTAATTTTAATACTTCATTCTTGGAGTTATTGTGGGCATAATTAATTATATAATTAGCTAATTAGTGGGAGTTTAATTGACACGATAAGACTGATTCGATCTGATTCATCATATGGTTGAGATAGATAAAGAAACTCTACCAAGTCTGCATTGATAACTCCATCCATGTCATACTCATAATGACTGTCACATTACAATTTTGTCGGGCTATAAATTTAGTGGACCTGCCAAACTTTCAAACCAAGCTGACATATTCATGTACTATTGTAAAGGTATAATAAATTTTTTTGAAAAAAAAAAAACATAATAAAGTCAAAGAGAATTGTTGAAAATGAAGAGATAAAAAACTATACATGATGGTTAATATGTTGAAAAGGTCATCAAAGGCCTGAAGACTATAGTAGTGATCGAAAAATGGTAAGCATGATAAAAAGGGATAAGGAAAATAGAAAGTCATCCTAGTTTTTTAATGGTGGATCCATGCTAAAGTGTTGATCTAATTTCATGACCATGCACATATGAAAATCGATCCCATTATTAATATTTTTTTGTCCTATTAAATTTTTTTAAAGGTTGGTGTAAGCCAACCTAGGTTTCTCCAAAGAATAGATTGGGAGAATGAATTTATTAAAAAAAATAAAAAATTGAAGTACCCACAAGTTACGTAGAATTTGACAGAATTGTGTAACTTTAGAAGATAATTGTAATTTCTTCGATATAGATCAAATGATTTGATTCTAATGGAAAATTAATGATATCTCATGGGGATATAAGTTTTGGTGAATAATATTTTTCCGGATTCTGGGTGAAAGATATGATAAAATAGGGCTAAAAGGGACGTGAAATACAAAAACGGATTCTGAAAAATTTTCAGGATGTAAGAACAAGAAGGTAATATTTGATAAAGTGGAGGTAAAGTGACTTACTTCTCTTCTACGATGTAAATCAACTCTAAAGGTGACCTACAATTCTTAAGAAATAGGTGAAGAATAAAATTTCAGCTATTCTATGATGGAATAAAATTTCTTCAAGGTTTCAAGAGAGAACACTTCTAGATTCAATATATTACACTTATGCAAATTTTATTCATAAGAATCATTTCAAACGTCTACCTTACAAGCTAACTTTAATGGTCTTTTATATACATAATAGAGCAATTAAAAAGACAATCATACCCTTAAATATAGGGGCTGGAAATACAAAATAGAAAACAATAACTAATATACTCTTCTAATGTAATGGGTTGTTCCAATGTGCATTGATGCAAATTCTAAACCCTTGATGTAAGTTCTAATATCTTGATGCAAGGTATTGAAAATTTCTGTTTTGCAGATAGTGATTGTCTGGGAAATCCATTTCTTTGCAGATGGTGATTGTCCAGGAATTTCTGTTTTCCAACATATGGATTAATCAGGCTCAAAAATTTGTATCTGTAAACTTGAGTTTGGAACAGTAAAGAAGCAATCTCCATTTCAGTTCCATCGAAACTCTCCATTTCTAGCTAAGCGTTTTTTTCCATGGAGTCATCTTACATCTCCATTTCAGAGATTGGGGGAAATGATGGAGTCATCTTCCATCTCTGAGGACCTCCCAACGTAGTGTATAGCAGAGGAGAGTGATAAAGAAGAGATGATCGAGAGAGAGAGAGAGAGAGAGAGAGAGAGAGAGAGAAGAAGAAGAAGAAGAAATAGAATACTCAGGTCAAACATCGCAGGTTAAACCTACACCTTCTGATATTGCTACTGAACTTTGGCAGCATATGATGGTGGAAACCCCACCTCCACCGCAACTGGAGCCGACTGATTTCCCCCCACTACCGACCAATAGTGTGGCGGGATTAGATGAGGAGCCCATTGAAGAAGGGGAAAGGGAACCGGAGAATGAAAGCAGCAAATCTGGAAATGACAGCCTCACAACTACACATACTAAAAGCGGTATTCAAATTCTCTCCTCCCAGGGGTTCGGGAGGAGAGGCGACTCCACCAGCCGATGCCCGACACATGGGTGTCAGCTGGATCCAAGCCCTTCATCCAAGCTGATGCATAAGCTGACACCCCCAATCGGTTCGGATAGAGGGCTTAGATCCAGCCGACATCCACGTGTCGGGCATCGACGTGTGGGAGTCAACCTCTTCCTGAACCCTTGAGAGGAGAGGATCCCTAAAAGAGAAGCAAACCCCATTTGATAACACTCCAGCTCCCTTGGAATTACTTCTGGTCCAGAGTCGTTTTCTACTTCTTCTCCAGAGTCAGGATTTTTGGAGTAAAATGCTATTTGATAATGCTGCTCTAAAATCAAAAGACTATGCTTCCAAAATACTGTTTGGTGGTGGTGGTGATGGTGGTGGTGGCGGCGGTGGGGGTAGTGGTGCTGGTGGGTGGTGGCGGCGACAGTGCTGGTGGGTGGTGGTGGCAGTGGTGGTGGGTGGTGGCGGTGGTGGCGGTGGCGGCAGTGGTGGTAGGTGGTGAGTGGGTGGTGGTGGTGGTGGTGATGGTGGAAGGTGGTGGGTGGTAGTGGCGGCGATGGTGGAAGGTGGTGGGTGGTGGTGGCGGCAGTGCTGGTAAGTAGTGGTGGTGGTGGCGGTGGCGGCGATAGTGGTGGCAGTAGTGGTAGGTGGTGGGTGGGTGGTGGTGGTGACGGTGGTGTTGGTGGCGGTGATGGTGGAAAGTGGTGGGTGGTAGTGGCGGCAATGGTGGAAGGTGGTGGGTGGTGGTGGAAGCAATGGTGGAAGGTGGTGGGTGGTGGTGGCGGCAGTGTTGGTAAGTGGGTGGTGGTGGCAACGGCGGCAACAATGGTGGTGGTGGCGGCGGCAGTGGTGATGGTGGTGGTGGTGGTGGCGGTTGTGGGTGGTGGTGGTGGTGGTGGTTGTGGGTGGTGGTGGGGATGGTGGCGGTGGAGGGGTGGTGGTGATGATGGCAGTGCTAGTGGAGGTGGTGATGGCAGTCAGTAGTAGTAATAGCTCCAGAGCAAGAGAAATAAGTTTTTTTAACTCCAATATTTTAGCTTCCAGAGACATTTTTGGAACGGTTCACTCCATAGGAGTCAAAACTTGAACCGTATTTATCAATCGTCATTCTACTCCGGAATAACTCCGGAGCTAAGAAGTAAAGAACTGGAGTATTATCAAATGGGGCCAAAGTGACGACTAAAGAAGTGACGAACAAAAGAGAGAGAGAGAGAGAGAGAGAGAGAGGTGAAAACTTACCGAATAAGAAGAGAGGGAATCAATCTTACTGTTGGTAGGTGAACATGGATGATGATGGTGGGAATAAAAAACATATTTTTTGGGTAATATTTTCATAAAAATTAAAGTGATGATAAATCTCATCATCAATTAAAGTGATGAAAAAAATTAAGTGATGATATTATCAAAAGTAAAGGAGATGGTAGACATTATGGGTCAAGTTGAGGGATGGTGAATTTAAAAATATACCCCTGGGCGGAGGGGGGGGGCTATTACAGGCGGAAAAAACTCCATCCCAAAATTGTCCCTATAATGTCGATCCCAAATCTTTGGGGACGGAAAATGCCTTCCGTTGGGAATAAGGCTATTAGGAACAGAACTATTAGCGACGGAAAATCCGCCCCTAAAATTATTATAGCGACAGAAATTTCCGCTCCTAAAGAATATGAGAACAAATAATAAAATAACCGTCGCGAAAATATTGGATGAGGACAAAAAAAACTTTGTACTTACCAGAATCTGTAGCCTGCTTTACACGTTATAATGACGCATTATACATATAAAAAAATCTGACAATTCATTTACACCCAATAGAAGAGATCATGAATCCCGCCTTAAATTTGCAACACCCATCCATTGTTCAGCAATCAAGCATAAAAATCAACTGCAACACCCATCCACTGTGTATGTCGGAAGATTCGGAACAAATAGAGGTCAAGCATAAAAAAGCGTATAGCAGGCCTACTGCCTAAGAGGAAACTAGGAATTAACATGAATGATGATAAAGTAAGTCCAAATATCAAATGGAACCTTACCAATAAATGTTCACAATTTACTAAGTCTGAAATTCCAACCGTAACATTTACAAGTGCTCCACCAGGGGCTTTCTTTGATGCTGGTGCTTCTGCAAGAAACTAACATCATTTATTCGCTTATGCAATCCAGAGAGAACACAAGGCCTTGGTTAAAGGCTTGATCACACTGCAAAATGAACTTCTCTAGCCCCATAGGAGCGAATGGAAATTCTTCAACTATATTAAGAATACACCTGAGGCAACGAAGGGAGAGAACCCCTTCCCCACAGAAATAGAAAAATGAAACACATTCGAATAAAAAATCAAGTTTCCAACTCCGAAGCTCAAATATCATTTTCTGTTCCTTTATCAAGAACCATCCCAATTACAATAGTTCAAGGTCACTTGATCCTAACAAAACCCTATCAAACATATATCATCAAATACCATCAAAGGGAATGTCCTTACCCCACTTTGGATTCTACCCAGCGTGTGTCTTCGAGATATCTAGATGACCATCTGGAGTAAATGCAGCACCTAGAGAGACTGAAGTTAATGAAATCAAACTCGAGCTAGCAGGACAAAAAAAAAAAAAAAAAAAAAAAAACGTAAAACGTAAAAAAAATAAAACCACTAAAATCAAGACACTAGCTAACAGTGCACTGAAACATTTTCACGATTGGAAGGTAACCTAAAACAAAAAAAAAAAAAAAAAAAAAAGTCCCTAAAATCAGAACAAAATAGAAAGAAGAGCATAACTAGAACATAAGAAAGGAACACCGACACCAGAACTAAATCACAACTAAAGAATAACAAAATGAATAGAAAATAGCATAATTAATGGACAGTAAATTGTTGTTAATAACAATGAGTATGTGGATTGGTGTTTATGCATATCGCATGTCATCCTTTACTTTCAGTTATTATTATTGTTCATGCATATTCCATATGCTAGGATGTGATTGTTAGGCATGTGTTTGTTTTCGTTGACGTGTGGAATGGGAAGTGCCTGGGGCCTGGGATCATTCCTCACACTGGCACCTTTTGTAGTATTTTATCTTAACATGCTTGGTACAGGTGGGGTATCAGGGGAAGGTCGTAGTACTGTGGTCTCTGACATGTGGTCTCTGGCTTGGCCACAAGGTCGTGGCACTGTGGTCTCTGGCATGTGGACTCTGGCCTGGCCACGATGCTTTAGCTCTATCTCTATGCCGTAGGGAGTTATGTTGGGATAGGATCTACCTGCGTATTGTTCTGTCTTAGTATGCTTGATGCGGGTAGGGCATCAGGGGGAGGTAGGGCATTGTGGTCTCCAGCCCGGCCAGCACGCTCTAGCTCTATCTCTATGCCGTAGAGAGTTGTACTAGGATGGAGCATACATTGATAACATATAGGATTGGTTAGTAGCGAGCCCAGTTTGCAAGCCCTAGCCAGTAGGGGCTTATGTATTGGTATGGGTAGAGTATCAAGGGAGGTACGGGGATACCTTAGCTCTATCTCTATTCCATGATGGGTGCATGTGGATCGGTGGTGGTGTGATCTACTGTGTGGTGTCACACACTCGTGTATAGAGGAGCGGGGGCCTCCAATCCTTTCTATAGAACATTGCAAACTTAAACCAGACCACAGCATAAAATGATTGTTACTCATGCATAATATTGTGAAACTGTCTGATTGTCTTACTGAGCTAAGTTGTGAGCTCACCCTTTATATATACATTGTTTTTAGATGTTGATGTAGGTTACACGGTGGACGACTATGTGAATGCTCCGGCGTATGGTGGCGTGGCTGCTCTGGACATACAGGCAGGAGAGGACGAGCATGACGCTTCATGCGAGTATTCTTTCTGCGTGTACCTTTGATTGGATTTTATTTATTTTAATTATTTTCAGTTGGATTAAAGTGATGTAAGGATATTTAGTTATATTTGGAATTTGAATAATTGAATACTTTATTTAAATTTATCAATAGATACTCAGTTCATTCTATTTAAAGACTTCCGCTGTATTTATTATATTCTGATTGTGGTTGTGCAATGGTTTATACGAGTGGACACAGTCTTATCGAGATCCTGGTGTGAACCGTTGGTTCAGTGACGGTTCACTCACACTTCTGGTTCAGCCAGAATTGGTGTGTGACAACTAGATTCATCAGAAATTATAGTAACACAACCATTACCACAAATAGAGAAAATTAAAACCTCATTTAAAACAACTGTAGTAGTTTCTCGCTGTTCTTTATTTTCACCACCATTTTTTCCTTCCTTTTGTTTGAGATTTCGACACTCCCTTTTCATGTGTCCGGGTTTCTTGCAATAAAAACAAGTAATTCCTTTTCTTGATTTGGACCTCCCTTTTGATTTGCTTCAGCTATGATTTTTCTTGTATTTTGATCTCTCTCGTTCTTCTATAACCAATGCATGTGGGTGGGATGAATCTGAAGATTTCCTTCTCATTTCTTCATTCAGTAAACTGTTTGTAATTTGACTCATAGTGACAATCCCTTCAGGTGCTGAAGCTAAGAGAGACAACAAGAGTCTCCCAACTATCAGGTAATAAGCTTAGCAATAACAATGGTTGTATCTCATCATCTAGTACTATCTTCATAGTTGTCAACTGATTTACACTGCTCTTAGTTTCATTTAAATGCTCTGCAACTGAACCATTCTCTTTAAATTTTAAGTTAACAAGTTTTCTAATAAAAAAAACTTTATTTCCAATCGTTCTTCTTTCATATTAATTATGTAATTTATTTCACAAAGAATTTACACTAGTTTTGGTTGACACATGGTGGAATACAACATCATCCAACCATTATCAGATACAAGCAATAGATTTCCTATCAAGTTTCTTCCAATCATCCTCGAACATAGTTTTTTTTTTTTATTCTCTATCCCTTTAATTGGTAAATATAAGTTTCTAGAATAGAGGAGGTCTTCCATCTTGGCTTTTCAGATCAACCAATTGTTCCCATTTAAACTAATCATCCTATAAGATGTATTAATATCCATCTCTAATTCACACACGAATAAAAATAATTTAGCTCTGATACCACTTGTTAGGCACTGAATATTTCCTGTCTATATGTGAATTAAAGATATTAAGCCAAGAAAATTTTAATAAAAGAAACAAATAAGTAATCCACAAGCACAAGCACAAGCACAACACCATTATTTTTTACGTGGAAAACCCTTCAAAAGGGAGAGAAAAACCACGAGACCTAGTCCAGTCAAAACTTCCACTATAATGATAATGAGATTACAAGATTTACCCATCTCAAGCTTTGTAACAAAACTTGACGATCACAAGAAAATGTAACACAAACAAGTAACTTAGAGGAATACAAGGTTACCTCTCAACCACCATTAATGGTATTTTCTCACCTCTAGAAGTCCCAAACAATCTTTCAATCAATTAGAGAAAAACACCGAAAAACACACGTTGCTTCTCCGATCCATCGACAAAATAAGAGCGTGAGAGAAAGAGCAAAAACTTGAGGTAAAACTTTTTATGAAAAATCTACACTTCTTTTCCAAGAGAAATCCCAAAAGCGAGCTTCAAAATAACGTCAATGGCTACTCCAAAGAGAGATCTTATATTCCATACAAATATTCACTAAATCTCTTTCTTTCCTTGAAAGAAATAACTCCTATTAGTTATTTCCAAAGTGAGTTTCCATTTCAAATTTCAAATTCAGAATTCAATAAAGAGAATTCACTTCCATATGGACTCATAACTTTCATATGGGATCAATTCTAAATACTCCTATGGGACTGGACCAAATATGACCCAATCCCAACAATCCAATCATTTCTTGTTAGCAAGAGATGTGGTTGCCAAGTACATGATGGGGAAAATGGATATATTATCATGTTGTCCTCTCTTCCCATTTAAAGGCTTAAAGCATGATTATGCACAAAAAAATTATATACATTTTTTTGTAAATAATTCTTATTAAAATATTTTTTTTATTAAATAAGTTAATTAAATAAGATAACCATTACTTAAACAAAAGAGGAAATTATGGAATGTTGTCTCAACCAACTGAAAAATAGAATGTCTGAACTTGTAAAATTAATAATTGTGATTTACACTCGAGAGATCCAAGAAGCATAGGGCATTAGGTCATAGGGACAAGAGGGGGGCAAAGACGTAATTAACTCATATATAGGGGATGTGGTTTTGTATGCTTTTGAGGTTGGATGATTTCGAATATTGGAGTCCTTAATTGATTGGTAGATTAGAAAAACTTTTGCTAAAATTTTGTAAGATATTTCTAGATGATTTAAATTGGTTTGGATCATAATCGGATCCAATTAAGAGATCTGAACTATAACTTGATTTGGATAATGATAAACCTTATAAAATTAAAAAAAGAAAAAGAAAAACTGAATCAAATCCAAGCCACGTTTGGATTAATTGACAACGGTACACCTTCCTCCTTGTACCAATTCTATACATTAATGTTGTCTATCTTCCATTTCGTTTCTTATCACCCATGACATTGAGCTTATTAGGTGGAAAAACTGATTGATACATGGAAAGATATGTTGGACTTTATGTTGTCATTGTTGGCAACTTGGCTGATGTGACAGTATTTATGAGTATTCAGTCAGAGAAATGAGGAGAGAGAGTGTCAGTGCAGTGGCACAGATGTGGTAACTTTGCTTATGTGTTCTACAAGGTTCTACATGTGTTTCAAATGACTTACAATGAGTTAAACGGGATATTACACTGATTTTGATGAGAGAGAGTGTTTGTGGACCCCACTGGTGATGTGGCCGAGTTTCTGATGATGCGGCCGAGTTTCTGATGATGCGACAGTGTTCCTGAAGCTTTTCTAATCATGTCCATGTTTCTCATGTTTCTGGTGTTGTGGCGTTAAAGAGAGAAATTCAAGAGAGAGAAAGAAGAAAGAGAATCAGAAGAGAGAGAAAGAGGAGAGAGAAAAAATGTGAGTGGGACCCACAGGTGTGATGGCAAGGTGACATGTCAACACGGCAGCCCACGGCAATTGGTATGCATGCACACAAAGTTTCGGGTTCAAATTCCAAGGTTTGACAGAGTTTTAACTTTGGGTCTATTTTTGGTGGGTCCCACAGCAGGTTCATGGAGATCCGGCATTGGAAATATGTAGAGCATCGAGTTAGCTTTCCAACGCAACTTGAATCACTCAATTCCGACGTCGGATGAGAGAGATATCGCAGTTTCTGTCGAATCGCTCGAAAAAGTCATTTCATAAGTTGTTTAGGGGCAATTTCGGCATTTCACAAGTTGTATAGGGGCTTTTTCGTCAAGAAAAAGAGAAGGAGATCCAAGATCCGCGGCGAGGACTGATCCTCACCTCTCAGATTCGCATCTGACAGCCCACAAAGACGCGGCTTGGCTACGGTGCGGCGCAGGTGCAGGTTATATAAGGAAAGATTCTCTTTCCTTATCCGAGATTAGCCAATCTTCAAACTGCCATAACTTCTTCATCCGAGCTCCAAATCGGTCCGTTCAAATTGCAGCATTCATATTTTTCGATGCCCTATCTATTGGGTGCCGTTGGGAGTCGTGAAAATCAAGAGAAAAATTAAAAAGAGCATTTTGAAGGCAAAGAGAAGGTTTTCTAGGGTTTTGTGCTCTGTGGGAGTGATCAATCACCAACTGCCTCTTCTTTGTGCATCAATGGAGTGCTAAATCCCTGTGAGAGGTCAGTAGAGCTTTTATTTTCATATTCATGGTGATTATGGGTTGTGTGGAAGAGATTGGAACCCTGTCGATGAGGTGTGCTCTGTGAATCGATCTCTATCATCATTGAAGACTGTTAGAGAGTACCTAAGGGCAGTGTGAAGCTTCAGAGATATTGATGGTCATTCAAAAGCAGTTGTAAGGTTTTTCAATTCCCTATCTATTTGTTGCTTTTAATATATTGTATGCTAGCGTAGGTGAAAATTATTGAATACTTAGCTAGTGGGGGAAAAATTGTAAGGCATAATTATAAGCCTAAAAAAAATTGTGACTTGCTTCTCGTGGGTGCGAGTTAAGCGTGGTGTGTTCAGTGGGTGCTGGACACTGGCTGTTAAGCCTGAATCTTGGCGTTGGTGCGCCCTCTCAGTTTTATGCTGGGAAAATCTAGGGTTAATATCCTTGTCTTGTTAGAGACTAAAAGCTGAGTGTTGAGTAAATACGGAGCCCGTTGGGCATTACTCCGTGGAGTAGCCATCACACACTGTGTTGGTGAACCACGCAATATCTCTGTGTTCATTGTGTTTATTTTCTATTATATTTTGGAGTGCGTGGAATGACTTGCAGGATGGGTGTGCAAATCTGGTAGACCTGGCCACTGAGTGGTAGCGAGGTAGATTTGCATACGCTTGTGTGTGTGTAAAAGAATATATCTCCATCAGCTCTGGGCAGCAGTAATTAATCAGAGAAAAATTTCAGACACTGATTCACCCCCCCTCTCAGTGTCATATCAAGTTCATCAAGATACAATAGAGGTACGAAATGAATCTAACATCATTGTTGGATTCCAATCGAAAAGCTTAAGAAAACAAGACAATTATGGTCCCGCATTTGACAGAAATGAAAGATCATTAATGCATGATTAAATGAATAACGAAAATGTTCCAAGGGTAAAAAGAAAATATTGTCCTTAGCAATAATATTTATTGTTATTCATGCCAAAGGATCAAAGTAGGAACTAGAGTGCATGTGAAAGAGATTTTTTCTTCCTTAATTGACGCAAACTTTATTAGAACTTGAAAAATTTATCAATCCTTATAAATAGTTTCCAGCGGGAGGGCCATAAATATCTTCCCTGGACCCCCATAAAAGAAAGTATGCCTCCATTCGTCATCAATGTAAGGAAAATCAATTACATCATAGTATAAGGTTTCATCTGCGATGTTTTTAAGACTAGGATCATAAGGACCCACACCAATGTAAGTTTCATTGTAAACTCGTACTACACTGAAAGAGGCAACAGATTGCCACTGACTTCTAGCGCTGTCATGTTGCGAAAATTGGTCAGTCCCCATTTTGGAGCCGAATTCACCTTGTGGAGCATAAACCTCCCCTCTCCAACCAACCACAGGAGCAAAATCCTTAATACTGTCAAATAATTCTGGTGGCCAATATCCAATAGCTTCGAACATTTTTCCATTGCGAATTACCACAAACCAGTTTTTATTATAAATATTCTACAAGTAACCAAAATTAAGAAAAACATCAAAAAAGTTAGGCACCTAATCATAGTAAATAACTACTGTTAAGTACAACATTGCACTCGTCGTTTCTTTTAATATGGATCGTGTTTTCATCTTATAAAAAGATATACATTGCTTATTAAACATAGCATAGCAGTAGTTCCACATTAAACTTGGGAATAGGAATAAGGAGTAAACGGATAATTGAAAATCTGAATTCCCTATTTGTATCTGTGTCCTATATCCAGTCAAAGGATATCCAGATCCAAATCCTTCACTATACAATCCTTTTATGTCTCTTGGGAACAATACCTAGCTAGGTCTAGCTAGGTCTACCTACTAGCTGGACAACAATAATAATTCAAGAATATCTCAAGTAAGGGATGTTTGATTCTTGCTTAACTACAAAAACTAGGTCCACCATTTTGATTGTTTTTCTTTAGAAACCCAACCTTTATCCATAGGTTTTGATTGATTGCAATGGGAATTGAATGGAAGGGAAGGAAAGGAAGAAAAATTTTAGACTATAAAAGAAAATTTTCATAATCATTATATCACGTGCTATCATATTACTATGTAACTAACTCCAAATCATTCCGTATTAAGTTATTACTTACACTTCACTTGCATCCAAATCCCTTGAATTTGAAAAGTAAAACTTTACATCTTGTAAGTATCATTGCTAAGTATGTTAAGAAATTTAAGTAAGTTATGTAATCATATTTTTCACAAAATAAACTAGACAAACATTTATATGGCCACATAATATTTTGCATGGATGGTATAATGTATGATACTAATAAGTGTGTGATTTCTATATTTTTATTTTCTTTGCATTATATTTTTTAATATATTTTATGTCTTATTGAGCTGAATATGATGAATTTTATTAATTTGATATGTTTTAGAGACTTTGTTAATTAATTGTTAAAAGATAAGAAGATTCTAGTATTCTTAATATTGATGTTCTGAGCTTTATGTAGGTTTTTGACATAGATTGAATTTTAGAATTGAAAAGTTGTCTCCAGTAAAGTTGTAGAAGATGTCTCAACCTTTTTAAAATGATATTATGGAGAAAAATTAGAGTTCGTTTGGGTCTCCAAACGTTGCCTTAAAGTTTGATACAAAAATTTGATATGAATCCAAATTGGAGCAGTCGTACGATCTGATTCAAACATTCAACAGTGGATGAAATTTTCATAAAGAGTCTCCTACTCAAGTTAGGAAACCTACAATAGAAGATTTCAAAGAAGAAAGGAAATTCTATAATTTTAGAATTCTAAATAAAAGAGGAATCCTACATAAAGAATGAATCCTACACAAAGAAAAAATTCTAAGTTACAAAGGATTGTCATTTTATATATAAAGCATTAATGTTGAAGATAGTAAATCTCTCTCTCTCTCTCTCTCTCTCTCTCTCTCTCTCTCACTGAAAATTTATCTTTCTAAAAGAATTGTAATGTCTGACTAATTTTCTTATTTAGTTCAAGGAGATTTTGAAGTCCAAACTCATGTCAATGTGTAATTGCTATTCAGTAACGTTGTTCTTTACTTCTTTCTTTTATTGGAATTGTTTATATTATTCTGTTATCTTTATTTATGATATCTGAATAATTTAGTAATGACTTGTTGAATTAGTTAGATTAATATTAATTTCTAGATCTAAAATCTGTGATACATAATCGTCCTGGTTCTAATCACAAGTAGCAAACAATGGTAGATGATTATGCCTAAGTTTTCATCTCATCATTGTGAATAATATAACTTAAGTTAAATAATCCCCACTTGTGTGTGATTGTTGCTTAGATTGATCTATTTTTCGTTCTTTTAATGCTGCAATTGAATTAAACATTGAGAGTTTATTCAGTGTTGTTCGATGGTTAGATATCTCTGAAGAGCTTGTTTCAATAGATATATTTAAGGAAAAACTCGAGTAACAGAGCCTATTGTATCTAGGGTCTTTAATTCTAATTGAGAGGAAGAGATTAACGTTGCGATTAATTTCTCATTGCATGTGTGGGTAGATATTGAACCATGACTGAATCTTTTCATCTAATTATTTTTATATTTAAATTTTGTCTGTTCACTTTCAATTTGATTCAACCAACCCCCCTTCTTTATTGTGTTTGCTTAACATTAACTAATATATTTAGTTTGAGGATCGATCTTTATTTACCCAGGCTACCATTTATTAATCAGGTCAGTAAAGAAATACTTAATTAAAATTGGTGCAATCGACACGCTACCAGATACAACATGAGCAAGAGTGAATTGCAAGTGTCTAATATAATCTATTCTAAAATCGTTTTAGAAGCAAAAGGATAAGAAATGAGTATAGAATAATAATGGCGACATATGATTTGATGGACCTTGAATGACACTGAGAGGGGGGGGGGTGAATCAGTGTGAATACTTTTTCTTGATATTTCTTTTCTGCCCACTGCTTATAATGAATAAAACTGCTGCATACACAATCGTATGCAAATCTACCTCACAACCACTCAGTGGCCAGGTCTACCAGATTTGCACACCCATCCTGCAATTCATTCCACGCACTTCACAAAGTACATAATTGAACAAACCATAACATAGAAAGATTACGTGGTTCACCAGCACAGTGAGTGATGGCTAATCCACGGAGTAATGCCCAATGGGCTTCGTATTTACTCAATACTCAACTTTTAGCCTTTTACAGGACAAGGGTGCTCACCCTAAATTTTCCCAACATAAAATTGAGAGGGCGTAACAACGCCAGAATTCAGGCATAAAGCCAGTGTCCAGCACCCACTGAACACACCATAACAAATATAATTTTTGGGGCTTATAATGATGCCCTACAATTAAATCTCACAAGCTAGATAGGTATTCCACTAATTTTTCTTTTCACCTATACAAGCATACAGTGCATGAAAATTATCTAAAGAGTTAGGGAATGAGAAAATCTCACAACCAATTTGTTCTGATAACTAACGACGATCTTTTTCTTCTGATAATCAATCAATCCCTTGCCATATGCAGAGAAGCTCCACCATTCTTCAAAAATCACAGCAGTACAACGACATGGGCACACATAGAGAGGATGAGTGATAGCTTTTTAATTCACAAAACCAGAAAAATCTTCAAGATTAAGAGTAACAAAGCTCTTTCTTCAAAAATGCCTCTCTGCAACTGTTTCACGGGGCCAAAAACTTCTCAAACCATTCTCAATTGATAGAGAATGAAAAACCTAGCTCGGAGCAATTTGGATCATCGGATTTGGCCACCGAATGGCCAAGTTATGAGGAAAACAAGTTCGGCCACTGAAAAAATTCAAAATGGAATCTTTAGGCTTCATTTGGTGTGCCTGCGAAGCACCGTAGCCGCACCCCGCCGCTTGGGTGTCGCGCTCTGATAGGCCAAAAAGAGCATCTGTGAAATCGGCCGTCGGATCTCACTCAAAAAGGCGGGATTAAGTTTGCGCCACTGGATCTGAATCTGTAGCGTCAACGAACTTCGGAGTTAATCCAAGCCATACGATCAGGATCACTCGCGCGCTACACCATCTACGCGTCACACGAAATCAAGGTTCTGCTTCAGTGTAATGCGCCGCAACTTATTAAATTGCATCTGACCAATAAAAATAGTCGCGATAGAATCTAACGCAGACGACTCTGATACATGCTATCCCGCATTCTTCTGGGCCATCGGATTTGAATCTTGTATACGCGGCTTCATCTGAGCCGTCGATCTTGCATCTTCAACATTCTTTTCTTCCTAAAATACCCCTGAGAATACGAAAAATGGCCTCTATAACCATTGAAGTTTTATTAAACTTCTGCCAGAGTCGATTTTCCAGAGAGGTTTTCTCTCTCCTGGAAAATCGTCGAACACCTGGTGGGCGTGCGGGAGAGGGGTAACCAACGCGTGCGGAGGGGGAAAGGCCAGCGCGCAGCTGCGAGGCTAGCTGCCTTGCGGGCTTGCGGTAGGGCATGCCTGCGGGCTGGCTGGCTTGCGGGACTGGACTGCCTTGCGAGCTGGCTGGCTTGCAGCAAGACAAGCCTGGCCTGCTTTCTGGGCTGGGCTGCCTTGCTGAGATTGGCTGCTGGTTTGGCCCTGCTGGCCATGGTGGCATGCCACCTTGGTGGGTCCCACTTTCTCTCTCCTGGGTCCCACATTCTCTCTCCTCTTTCTCTCTCTTCTGATTCTCTCTCCTCTTTCATGCTTCATGCTTCACAATACCTGTAACAACACTGCATCACCTGTTTCACTGTCATATCGCCTATAGGGTCCGCAGACACTCTCTCTCATCAAACTGGACCCAGTTAGTCCAATTTGCCAACAATTACAATATGTAGGCCAACATGATTCCACAAACAAAGGGACTTCATCTTACTTGGTAAAGAAACATTGGCATTGTAGGCATATTTCCATGGGTAATAGGAGGCACGGTTAAAATCTGACCAAGGGCTAAAGATTTGCTAACTTGCACAAAACCATTGCATAAGTTATTGAAGCAACCAGTCTTTAGAGACCCATCTGCCTATTTAATTAAAAATGAATATTAGGCAATAGAAATACATTCAATACAAAACAAGTTTAAATCAAAGCTGAGGCAAATTGGGAACGGATCTTTGTTTGACTTACTGTCCAATGCCCAAAAATATGGGTTTTGTTGTCACCATATAACTTAGGATTCACCTGGAAAAAGAATAATTGCACTTTAGATGTTAGAAATTATCAATTATAACTCAAAAACTTCAATTATTTCGGAAGAGAAACATAGATGGTAGACATGCAATTATAATCTTGACCGGAAGATTATATAAGTTTGGAAAAAAAAAAGAAGAAGAAAATAAATAGACTTTGCAATGGGTATTGCATTAAGGAGTGCAGATCCTCTCCCTACCTAATCACTCCATACCCTTAGGATAGTAGGAGCCATGGATGGGGTTTGGGTCTCACCTCTGGAGATTTATTAATGGCTCCTAAAGGTGTGGGGTAATTGTTACCCTTCGTATTGTAATTGTTGGCAAATTGGGCTAACTGGGTCAAGTTTGATGAGAGAGAGTGTCTGCGAACCCTACAGGCGATATGGCAGTGAAACAGGTGATGCAGTTTTGTTACAGATAATGTAAAGCATGAAAGAGGAGAGAGACTCAGAGGAGAGAGAAAGAGGAGAGAGAAAGTGGGGCCAGTGGGACCCATCAAGCCAGCCTGGCCGAGGGCCAAGGCAGCCAGTCCAACAGGCCAGCCGCATGGCACCACAGCAGGCAGGCCAAGCAGGCCAGCCGCATGGCACCACAAGTTGGCCAGCAGCACAGCAGGCCCGCAAGCCCCACACGCCATGCTGCAAGGCAGCAGTCCCACAGGCAGCAGGCCCGCGCTCGCTGGCCCTCTCGCATGCCGCGCGCGCTGGCCCTCTCACATGACGCGCGCGTCCCCCAGGTGTTCGACGATTTTCCAGGAGAGAGAAAACCTCTCTGGAAAATCGTCCCTGTAGCAAGTTTAACAAAAAGAAAAAATTACAAAGGCCATTGCTAGATTTCCCAGGGGCAATATGGTTTTTTTACTACTGAGAATATCTCAAATCGGCGGTCCAGATGAATCTATGAAGGCTTGATGCCTATTGGATGGTCGAGACGGTGCGCCCAGATTCGTTCGCGCATGATTTTATTTGCCAGCAGCAACTTAATATGGTGTATCATGTCATATGAAAGGTCTGCTATGATACAGTGGTGCGCGCTTACGGAGCGCAACCAAGAAGATTCAGATCTAAAGGCTACGGGATTCTCCGATCCTTGGAGACGCAAACTGTACGGATCCGACGAACACAGATCAATCCCGCCTTTTCTTCTCAGATCCAACGGCAGATGTCTTAGATTCTCCTATCAACCAATCAGAACGTGACAGCGGTGCGGCGCGGCTCGGCTACGGTGCGGCGCAGGTGCAGGTTTATATAAGGAATGATTCTCTTTCCTTATCCGTGATTAGCCGATTTTCAAATTGCCATATCTTCTTCATCCGAGCTCCAAATCGGTCCGTTTAAATTGCAGCATTCATATTTTTCAATGCCCTATCTATTGGGCACCGTTGGGAGTCATGAAAGGGCTGGAAAAAATAGAAAAGTGTTCTTTGAAGCTACAGAAGAGGGATTTTCTGTCGGAGTTTCCAGTGAGAGGATTCATCACCATCCACCTATTCTCTGTGCATCAATGGATTGTTGAAATCCTGAGAGAGGTTGGTAGGCTGTGTATTACTCATTCATGGTGATTTTGAAGGAGATGGGAAGCCTATGATCAAGACGAGATCGATGTTTCAAGATTTACTATCATTGAAGGCTGTTCAGAGTTTCTCAAGGCAGTGTGAAGCATCAAAAATTATTGCTGGCAATTCAAGACTATTGGTTGTGAGATTTTCTCATTCCCTATCTCTTTAAATAATTTTTATGCACTGTATGCTAGTATAGGTGAAAGAAAAATAGTAGAATACCTATCTAGCTTGTGAGTTTCATTGTAGGGCAATTCTATAAGCCCCAAAATACTTTATTTATGGTGTGTTCAGTGGGTGCTGGACACTGGCCTTATGCCTGAATTTTGGTGTTGTTACACTCTCTCAGTTTTATGCTGGGAAAATTTAGGGTTAGTATCCTTGTCTGTAAGAGACTAAAAGTTGAGTATTGAGTAAGTACGGAGTCCGTGGGGCATTACTCCGTGGATTAGCCATCACATACTGTGGTGGTGAACCACGTAATATCTTTGTATTCTGTGTGTTTGTTTATCTGATATATTTTAGAGTGTGTGGAATGATTTGCAGGATGGGTGTACAAATCTGGTAGACCTGGCCACTGAGTGGTAGTGAGGTGGATTTGCATACGATTGTGTGTATTGATAAATCAGGTATCCAACAGCTCTGGATAGAATTAAATTTATAGGGAAAAAGTTTCAGACACTGATTCACCCCCCTCTCAGTGTCATATCAAGTTCATCAATTGGTATCAGAGCACCAGGCTCAGTGACAGCTTAATCAGCAACTGAGAAGATCAGAATAAAAGATATGGCACCAGGAGAAGGTTCAAACAAGCCCCCATTGTTTGATGGGATAGATTTTGTCTTTTGGAAAAGAAGAATGGAGGTCTATGTAGGATCTCTTGGTTATGATGTTTGGGCTTCTGTAGAAAATGGCTACACTCCACATGACACAAATGCTCTCACAGTTGTAGACAAAAAGAATTTTGAGAATAATAGAAAGGCTCTCAATGCCATTCAAGGGGGACTGACAAATAGTGAACTGGCTAAAATCATGGACTGTAAGACAGCAAAGGAAGTATGGGACAGACTGATCAACATATATGAAGGAGATAAGAAAATCAAGACTGTCAAGCTACAAACATTCAGAGGTCAGTTTGAGAATCTGAAGATGAATGAAGATGAGACCATTGATCAATACATAAACAGGGTTAATGAAGTGGTCAATTCCATTAGAAGACTTGGTGAAGATTTAAAAGGTCATATTGTTTGTCAGAATATTTTGAGGTCTCTCATTCCAAAATTTGAGTCAAAAGTATCAGCTCTTGAAGAAACCAAGGACTTGGAACAGGTTACTATTGATGAAATTCATGGAGCTTGAATAGCTTTTGAGATGAGGGTTGATCCAGGAGCCACTAGTGACAAGCAGGTAGCTTTCAAGGCTATGAAGAAGCTGAAGATTTCTGAAAAACAAAATGAGGAAGAAAGTGAAGATGAAGCCACAGCTCATTTCACTAGGAAATTGAAAAAGGGTACAGGAAAGTATAAAAACAAGCTTCCATTCAAATGCTTCAATTGTGGTAAAGTTGGACACTTCGCTGCAAAGTGCCCAATGAAAAGTAAGTTTGAAAGTGATGATGAAGATGATAGAAAAAATAAGTTTAAGGGAAAGAAAAAATACAACTTCAAGAAAAATAGGTCAAACAGGAAGAGTTTTATCTCTAAGAGAAGCATTGAATCCTCAGATGATGACTCTGATGAAATCTCAGAAGATGAGCCTAGTGAGGCTTTGTTCATGGTTTACATTGAAGATCAAGAAAAGAATACAGCTAAAGAAAAATTCTCCTAAAAAAGCAATGAAGAAGGCATTGTGGAATCTATCTCTAGTAGTGAAGAAGAAAAAGGGAATGAAATTCTCAAATTTTGAAGAAGAGTTTGCTGCAACTATGAAGGAACTCAAGAAAGAAAGAAAATATAACAAGTTTTCCTCACAAGAAGTTAAAAAATAGAAAAAGGTAATTCAAGATTTGAGAATTCAAGTTGTAGAATCCAAGAAAATTGTTGAAGATCTCAAGACTCAGCTTGGACAGGTATCTACAGACCACTCCAAACTAATGACTGAGAATACAGGTTTGAGAGCTCAACTTGAAACACAAGCCCCTGTGATGAGTAAATTTGAAGAGCTTGAGAAGGAATTTATTTTGTTAAAAGCAAAGGTGAATGAATATGAAATAGAAGAGTTTGAAAGATAACAAAAATTGAACAAATCTGATGAGCCAAGCAACACTACAATACATCCTAGTAGCAGAAAGCTAGATGGGATTATAAATTCTCAAAGACCTTTCAATGTAAAATTTGGTCTTGGTTTTGATAAGAGAGAGACTTCAAATAATGCAAACTCAAATAGAAAAGGTTCCATCTCTTTTGTGAAAGAGAGTGAAAAGGGCAAGGCTGCTGTGATTTATGATCAAAAAGAAAATCATGTTCCTACTCCTCTGACCAATAATGCAAGGCAAGGTAGGAGAGTTGAAAAGACTAACATCTATGGAAGAAATTATCCCAATGCATTGCAGAGACATATGAGGTATGTGGCTCCTTCTAGGCCAAGATCTTATTTTCATGGTTACTGTTATAAATGCAATACTTATGGTCACAGAATAGCTACCTGCAAGTTCAACCTGAGTCAAGTTAGATTTGAAAGTAGAAATCAGTTTGCCCCTCTTGAAGAAAATCTTGTTGAATGCTATAACTGTAACAATTTTGGGCATATAGCAAGGAACTGTAGAACCATCTTTCCCCCTATGCCAGCTTCACAGAGACAGTATGACAGAATTAGAAGCAAGATTCCAAGACAGAAGCAAGATGAAATATCTAAATCAAATAAGAGGGTCTGGGTTCAGAAAAATAGTTCTTTGGTTGTACAGACAGCTTTCAAGGCACGAAATAGTTTTACACCATGGATTCTTGACAGTGGATGTTCGAGTCATATGACAGGAGATAGTAAGAGGCTTCAAAAACTTCAACATTATGAAGGAGGCTCAGTCAAGTTTGGTAATGATATTGGTGCAAAGATTGTTGGGAAAGGAAGCAGTAGCCTCAACAATGGGAAGGTAAAATCTCATGAGGTTCTTTATGTTTCAGGCTTGAAACATAATCTATTGAGTGTCAGTCAGCTTTGTGATAGGGGCCACAGATTAATTTTTAGTGATCAAGGATGTGAGATTCGAAGAACTGACATTGGCAAATTGATGGCAACTGGAAAGAGAACGTCAGGAAATCTTTATACATTGTCTGAAGATTTTCAAGAAAATTGCATGTTGAGCCAAGAAGAAGAAACATGGCTATGGCACAAAAGACTGGGGCATATTGGATTTGAACATTTAATAAAGATTTCCAATAAAAATGCTGTGAGAGATATCCCTTCTTTGAAGAAGCCTACCAATGGCATATGTGCATCTTGTCAGAAAGGGAAGCAGACAAGAGTATCATTTAAACCAAAAGATTACCATACTACTCAACCACTTGAGATTATTCACACAGATCTATGTGGGCCAGTGAGAACTCAGAGCATCTCACGAGAGAGGTACTTTATTCTATTCATAGATGACTACTCCAGGATGACTTGGGTAATGTTCTTGAAAAATAAGTCAGAGGCTCTTGTGAAGTTTAAAATCTACAAAGCTCAAGTTGAAAATGAGACAGGAAAGAAAATTAAATGTTTGAGGTCTGACAGGGGAGGAGAATACACCTGGATTAATTTTGCAGATTTTTGTCCTGAGAATGGCATCAAGAGACAGACTTCAGCTCCTAGAACACCACAACAGAATGGTGTTGCAGAAAGAAAGAATAGAACTGTTCAAGAGATGGCCAGGACTATGTTGACAGAAAATGACATGGGGAACAAATTCTAGAGAGAAGCAGTGCATACAACAGTATATGTTCAGAACAGGTATATGTTGAGACAACATGAAGACAAAACTCCCTATGAATTATGGTTTGGTAAAAAAGCCACAGCAAAGCACTTCAAAGTGTTTGGTAGTAAATGTTATATCAAAAACACCAATCATGATTTAGGGAAGTTTGATGATCGAGCAGATGAAGGAATTTTTCTTGGCTACTCCACCTCAAGCAAAGCATATAAATGTTACAACAAAAAGCTTGGTTGTAAGAACCATGTTCTAAAACCGGGTCTAAACCATGGTTTTATGTGATGACAGGTGTTCCAATTATAACTGAACCAGAGGGCGAAGCCGGGTGATGAACCACTCAAAGTTCAGGTAAGAAAAACTGTAAAAATGCCTAAAAACTCATACCGGTCTCACTATACCGGTTACAGTATAGTGCAACCGGTATGTGCCACCGGTATGGGCATACAATGCCCATAATGCCATACCAGCTTCACCATACCGGTTGCACCATAGTGCAACCGGTATAGTGCCACCGGTATGGTATACCGGTTGGAACTATACTGGTTTGAGTGAGTCTGGGGTCTCCAACCGGTATGTCCAGCCGGTATGCCTGACTCCGGCTGTAGACAGACTCCAGTGAGTCTGTCTCTCAGAATGGAAACTTGGAAATTTTCCATTCTGAGGGAAAACTTTCCATGGGAGGTCTCCCTCTATTGATAGAGAAGGGGACACTCCATTGCTCCTTCTCAAACACTCTCGCCGTCTGGAGAAGAACTGAGAAGGAGCAAGAAGGTGGAGGCCACCTAGGAAGGAAGAGCACGCCGCCAACCGACAACGCCGGTAAGTGCTCGGTACTGTTAATTATGTTAGGAGATCGTATTAGAGCCACGAAGTGGCGCAATGATCCAAAAGGATTATAGTTTCCATTGTTCTTCTTCATTCGAATCTAACCTAGGTTTCTTACGGTGTAGCCGAGATCCGAAGACCACTAGAGGGTTTGGACCTTAGTAAAGGGTAGGGGAAACCCTAGAGACCTAACTGCTAGCTGACAAGGAGGGGAGATCCGAGATCTTGCTCTCAGATCCAAACCACGGGGTATACCGGATGGACTATAGGTCCAGCGGTATGGCCTTGCGGTATATACCGCAGGCACATACAGGTCTCACTCAGTGAGATCTGAGTGAGACCGGTATGTGCAACCGGTATATATCGGTTGCACATACCGATTGCAGTATGTGCAACCGGTATGGTGCCACCGGTATACATACCGGTGGCACATGCCGGTCTCACTATGGTGAGACCGGTACCTGCAATCGGTATGGGTTTCCAAGCCTGGTTTGCTTGGCCAAACCTAGTTCCGACCCCTGAAACTTTAATAAATGAATTCTAACATAAATATGTGATTATGTAGGACTTGTAGACACTGTGAGTAAGCTCTCTGACGCACAATCGGATCAGTATCACACGTCAGGTAAGGAACAAGACCCCAAACCTAAATAACTAATCAACAGTAAACCTCTGTGATATATTTCTGTATTTGTAAATACATATTGTTTGATGTCTGTGCATTTCACATGCCATGTAGTTGCTTTCTTTTATCTTATTATAATCATGCATTTCATATGCTAGAATTGGTGTATGTTTAGGCATGTGTATGTTTTCGTTAGTGTGTGGAATGTGAAGGGGATGTGCCCTGGATATATCCACAGCTAACACTTTTCTCGTATCGCCCTTACCTTAGCAAACTCAGTGCAAATAGGGTATCAGGGGAGGACGTGGGATTGTGGTTCTTCCTGCCCACCAGACTCGAGCCCTATCTCTATGTCGTAGGGGGTTGTGTTGGGGTAGGGTTATATAGTCTTTACCTTAGCGGACTTGGTGCGAATAGGGTATCAGGGGGAGGACGTGGGATTGTGGTTCTTCCTGCCCGCCAGACTCGAGCCCTATCTCTATGTCGCAGGGAGCCGTGCTGGGGTAGGACCTTGGATACTGTATTGACATCTAGGACTGGTTAGAAACGGAACCCACTTGCAAGCCCTTGCCAATAGGGGTTTAGGTATTGATACGGTATGGGGTATCAGGGGGAGGACGTGGGATTGTGGTTCTTGCTGCCTGCCAGACTCGAGTCCTATCTCCATACCGGAGTGAGTGTTGTGGGGCAACAGCAGTAGTGTAGTAGGTGCCTGACTGTTGGGTGTGTTCACACTCTCGTGCATGGAGGTGCGGTGGCCGCCAAACCTTATCATAGCATATTTGCAAGTTATACCTGGCCCAAATTGTAATGTTATCTCATGCATATTGTACTGTTGCATTGGTCTTGTACTTACTGAGCTAAGTTGTGAGCTCACCCAAATATTTCTTTTCAGATATTGATGCAGGGTATACGGTGGAGGACTTCATGACTGCTCCAGCTTACAGCACAGTGGCTGCCCTGGACTCCCAGACAGTGGAGGACGAGCATGATGCGTCATGCGAGTGCTCGTTCTGTGTCTTTTCTCAGTGATAGGTTTATTTTCAGTTAAAGCTTTGTAATAATTACTATTTAAATTTTGATGGATGATGGAATAAGTTGGATATTTATTTAAATTACAATTTAGATCTCGGCTCATTTATTTATTTCCGCTGCTATGTAATATGTAAGACCCGTGTCAAACTAACCCGGTCTAACCACCTTGAACCAGGTTTACCCATCATGGTCGAGTCAAGTGGACCAAGGGCGTGATGGAGATCGAGATCCCTAGTACGAAATCGACCCAAAAACACTTAATTCTAGGGGAGGGTCGCACACCCAGTGAAGCAGGGTCGGACCTCCCAAAACAGAAAGTCAGACCCTCAGTTTTGAAGGGAGGGTCGGACTGCTTAAGACCCTAGGGTCGACGGGATCATCGACCCTCCCATCGACCCTCGATTTCTGATGAAACTGAAATTAGGAAATTTCTTAATTTTCGGTTGGGATTCTTTTCAAATCTCAATGGGACTATTATAGGACATTCCTAGTCTATTTAAAGGACGTTCCTAAGCCACTTTCACTCCTTTCACAACCCTAATTGAATTGAGAGAAAGAGAAAAGAAGGAAAAGAGGAAGAAAGGAGGCTAGGAAGAAGGTTTAGCAAAAAGGAGAAGAAATTGCAGAGAAAAGTAATCTTCTCAGGTATGGATACTAATTCCATGAGTTTCTATAGATCTTAGGTTAGATATGGTTGAGTGTAGGATTTCGGAGAAACTCAAACCATCCATCCATGGTTAGGTTTTCGTGGAAAACCATAGGAGGATGCACGAAAACTATTTAGATGGTTTATACATGGTTCTAGACCATGGAATGAGTGTTGGGTGAATGTAGGAAGCAAGTCATAGGACCCCAAACACAAAGAATGGATTAAAAAGTGGAAATTTGACCAGAGTGCACCGAGGGTCGCACCGAGGGTCGATAGACCATCCGACCCTAGGTGTTTCTGACCATCGACCCTCAGCATTCAGGAAGTTCAGAATGGAGGGAGGGTCGATAGACCCATCGACCCTAGCATCGACCCTCAGTTGACAGAATGGTTTTTAAATTCTAAATTAATTCTAATTAAATTCTATCGACTTTGTTAGGTTTGCTAGCAGTATAATAACATTATAAAGGTGATTCTAAAGCTTGGAAAAATATCTTTTAGCAAGCTAAGGTGAGGAACCTTAACCCCAAACTAAATTGGTTAATAATAAACTATTTTCTTTTCTTGAGTCCTATGCCATGTTTGATTCTATGCGAATATGTTTGTAATGTGCACACAGCATGCCATCCAATATTTCTATTACTTGTTCATGCATATTTACTTTATTGTTTATAACATGATGATGATGATGATGATAGGAATAGGCATATGCTTGTATGTGTGTGGTTGATGTGTTTGATGCGAGCGAGTATCAGGGGAGGTGTGATGAGAACGTCAATAAACGTTAACCTTTGGCGGGTCTCAGCACTTTAGCTCTATATCTAACTCAAGTCTTGTGCATTGGCATCGTCGTATCGCCATTACCTTAGCTGAACTATTATGTCGTAGGGTATCAGGGGAGGTGGTCTCGGTCCTTGTAGTCTCTGACTCTATCGGGGGGCCTTAGCTCTATCTCTATGGGCATTCTGAGGGATGCTGGGGTGAGGCCTTGGATACACTGTTTGGTATTAGGATTGGTTAGCAGCGAACCCAGTTTGCAAGCCCTCGCTAACAGGGGCTTACGTGTGGTATAGCATTATATAGCAATAACCGTTAACCTTTGTTGTATAATGTTATGGTAGGGTGGATGGAGACGACGATAACCGTTAACCTTCGGGCGGGCTTCCACACACTGTGTATAGAGGCGGAATCAATAACCGTTAACCTTTGATCACCCAACCTTTCTATTGCACATTGCAAACTATAAACCAAGACCAAAGATATAAATTGATTTTTTTTGCATGCATATGTAATGTTGCATTGTTTTGGCTACTCACTGAGCCGTGTTGTGTGCTCACCCCTCGACGTCGAATATTTTAGTTGATGATGCAGGCTATACGGTCGAAGATTATATGAACGCATCGGCGTATGGAACTGTAGTAGCTATGGAAGTTGGAGCTGAAGACGATACACACGACTCCTCTGGCGAGTGCAACTCGTGTGTATTCGATTAGATATTTTTGTAGGTTCCTTATTTGGATTTATAAGACATGTATTTGGTATTTAAATATTTATGTCTTAGTTAAACACAGAATAATTTGATATTATTTATGGGTATCATTCTAGTTCTCAGTTCATATTATTTATAAATTTTCCGCTATTGTGTATTACTCTGATTATGATTATGGATGCGTGTAAAGTTTGGATAACGCGGGGATAGCCTATTAGAGATCCTGGTTGAACCGTTGGTTATTTGGCGGTTCATCACACCATTCTGAACAGTGTGGAATTGGGGTGTGACATAATATATCTCTGTTTTTGTTAGACTGCTTGGGAATGATTGGTTGACACGGTCTATTGAGATCCTGGTGTGAATCGTGGTTTAAAGCCGGTTCACTCACACTTCTAGTTCAACCAGAATTGGGGTGTGACAACTTGGTATCAGAGCCCTAGGCTCTGTCCAGCTAATCATTCTGCATCTAACTGTGTCCAATGAGCTGAGTTAGGAAAATTAAAAAAAAAACTGTAATAAGAACACACCATAAGCTTGTTTGATGCCTGAGACTTAAGAAAGATGCATAATATACATATAATGGAAGAACAATTATAAACATTTAAGAATTTAAAGGAAACAAATTCGTCATTTCATAAAAATTTCTTCAAGTACAAGTGAACAACAGAGTACAGTCCACAAGTCGGACAGTTACTCTAGTAACAAAATAAAATACATGAAAATCAAATTAAAACTACATCTGCCTAAGGTGGTGTAGCAGGCCTAGATGGTACTGGGTCTGCAATATCATAGTCTCGCTCGTACACCTCTCTGAGCCAATGAACCTGGTCCTGTGTGACCCATAGGCTACGAGCTAAACGCCCTAACTCCTGACCCATCTCACGCTGAGAATCCATGAGTCCTCTCTGTGTATCAAGAATGTTCCTCTGGGTATCAAGGATGACTCTCTGGGTATCTCTAATCTCCGAAAACATACTCGACACAGGGTCCGAAGGGGGACGGGATGGTCCAGCAACTGAAAAAGGCCTGAATGACCTAGTAACTGGAGAAGGCCTAGATGGTCCAGCCACTGGAGAAGGCCTAGATGGTCCAGCCACTGGAGAAGGCCTAGAAGGTCCTGCAACTGGAGAATGCTGGGGTGTATGTGCTGGGATGTCCTCCATGTGCGCATCCCCATCATCTCCCCTCTCAGCTGCCTCTACTGCTGCAGCTGCTGCTACTGCTAGGGCTACATGATTCCTAGGTAGGAGGGGACGAGCCTGTAACTCCTCGTCACTGAGCTCTAGATCATCCATCTGTATCTTATAGATGGCCTCGACATCTATATCAGAACTCATGGTGATCTCTCCAGCCAACTCACCCTGCATGTCCACACCCAGACGTTGTAGCAAAGCTGTGATCAACCTACCATATGGGAGATTGCCCGACACATTAGGCATGGCTGCGAAGATCATAATCCACATAATCAAATAAGGCAAACAAACCCGTTGCCGAGTATCCACACAATAGGTAATGTACTGAGTCAATTGGGATAACTCGCCATAATGTCCACTCGGGGGAACAATGTTATGCTGAATAATCCGGCAGAAAAGGCGAGGTTGAGGACGTAGGTTGGAAGCCAGCATAACCCTACCAGGAAACAAGATCTGTGCGGCAATGGCGGCCCGCAAGTCCTCAGTGATATACCCTTTGGCTCTAGGCGGACAATAAATGAGTTCCCTGTCATCAGGAATCTCTAGAAGGGCAGCTAACTCGGCGACATTAAATGAAATCATCACCCCTTTCACATAATTGGTGATGCGAAGATCTTTAGCGTGCTCCCAATCATCTAACTCACCCTCCACCTCCAGGTTGGTGTAGAATAACTTTACCAGGTTGGGACGTGTAGTCTCCCTATACTGAATAAGGGGTAACCAACCCACAGCCCCAAAAGCAGACTCCACATCGAAGCGGTGAAGATGCTCCAAGTTTACAAAACGGCCTACTTCAATGCGCTTGGCCCGAAACCATTCAAGGCGTGAAGCGGCCGCCTCTGACCGGAAATACCTCTCGTCATATAAGACTGGAGGGGGATGTGGCCTGTGCATACCAGGCATATATGAGCGTTTCCCCGCTCCGCGACGGCCAGACATTATGTATCTGTTAAGCAAGAAACCATAGTTAGTTAGAGACAAATATAGAAAATGATGAAAAACCCTAACAACATATCGAATATGAATGAAACTATCTATGGAGGTGGTACAAGGCTAATATAGGTTAAACAAGTTCGTAAAAATAAAGAAATGAAGGTATAATCACCAAAAATTGTCAAAAATCTCGAAAAACCTAGAAACCTAGGTTAAAAAGTTGAAATTTTTAGGTTTCCATTAAATCAATCGATAAAACTCCATATTGGTTGAGGGGTTTTACCCATTTAGACCCCTAAAACATTTCTCAAGCAAAGAAAGAAGTTTTCTATGGCTAAAAACTTCCAAATCAAGAAAAACCTAGATTTTGTGTATGAAAGACGATGAAAAATTTCTAAAAAAAGAGAAGAGAAGGAGGAGCTTACCTGAGAGACGAGATTGGCACACTAGAATCAAGTAGAAACAATCTTTTAGACACCGGATGCACTGTACAGACTCGGAGACTCGGAGAGAAATCGCCACCGGAGTAAACTCAAAAGAGAAAAGTGAAAAATGAACTAAAAATCGCGATTTTAAAGCCTTTTTGGCTATACCGGTCGCACATCTGGGCTGGATAGTGCAACCGGTACCTCCCTGCAGTATGGTCCGACCGGTACCTACCACAGGGTATACCGGTTGCACATACTGATGGGGTGTATGACCGGTAGCCCCCCTGCGGTATAGGGCAACCGGTATGTCTGAACAGCCATACCGGTCTCAATCCAGGAGAAACCGGTGCCGCCATTGGAACCCTACAGAGAGAGGTGATGCAAAACCATCTCGATAAATTGTCGGAACTCGATTCCAAACCCCACGCTTGCATAATAAGACATTGTTCATATGGGAAATTTCGACAGAATAACTGGAAATTTTGTTTATAAAAATTTTCTTTCTTTTCTTTCCTGTTAATGAATCCCTAACCGCATATGTTGAAGTTAAATTATTGGAATAATTTTCTAAGATTTTCTATGTGTTTCAATGTATTCAGATATCGTACAGGAAAATTAAATTTCTTCAATGGTAGGAGGAAATGGACGTAGAGTTCATCGCCGACGCCGTCACTCAAGGGCGCCTACCATGGATAGAAGTTCAGGGACAGAAAACTCAGAAGAAAATGCCGAGAGGGTGAGAGGGGAAGAACTGAACCCCCTAATTGACACTGAAGATATGGTAAAGGAAAATGAAGAAGGTCCATCACAGGGACAACCTTCTTCTAGTTCCGAGACAATGATGACAAATTTGGTCACTAATATGGAGGCCCAACAGAAGAAGTTTTTCGAGGAAATGCTAAAAATGTTTAGGCCACCTGGGCCTGTGTCGACACCTACATTCATGCCATCCACAAATGTGGAGGATGTTCAAGCAGCACCAGTTGGGGTTACCACAGCTAATGAAGTACCCCCACAACAGGATCAACCCAACACGGTACCTCAACCAGTTACAGGGGCGCCAGTTCACAACCAATATCAGGGGGGGTATCAGTATCAGAATCAAGGTGCATACTATGGTGGGTATCAGGGAGGAAATCAGGGAGGCTACCCATATCAGCCACAATGGAATGTACAGGCACCATATGGGCAGGTCCCTTATGCTCAGAGTAGCCTATCAAGGGCCGTGGATGGATTTTTGAAGCTTAAACCACCTACCTTTACAGGAAAGTCAGGGAAAACACTGTGGCCAGCACAGTGGATAGCTGAAATGGAGAAAAATTTTTGGCTACTGGATTGTCAGGATGGGGACAAAGTGTTATATGCCACCCATATGCTGAAAGAAGAGGCCAATGGGTGGTGGAGCTCTACCAAGTCGTACCTGGAAACCAAGCATCAAATTATCACTTGGCCCATATTCAAGGAAGCATTCTTTGACAAATACTTCCCCAGGAGTTTTCGTGATCAGATGGAAAGAGAATACCTTAACCTACAACAGTCACAGATGACAGTGGAAGCCTATTAGCAGAGGTACGAGGAGTTATCCTTCTTTGCCCCGACCAGTATGCAGGAGGAAGCAACAAAGACTCATCGATTTATCATGGGTCTTCGGGGTGCTATCCGAGAACATGTATTGGGCCGGGGAATGAACATTTATAATGAAGCGGTACAGGTGGCTCGTGTCATTGATTCAAGTCAGAGAGAAAGTTTCATTTCACAAAGTAGGGGTCTGAAGAGACCTAATCCTGAAATCCAAGGTGGAAGAAACAATAGGCCATACCGACCATTCAGGCCACCAACCAGCACCGTACCTCCCAGACCGGCTCTTGCAATGCCACCATAAGCAACGGGGCCGAACCCAAATGTGAAATGCTACAATTGTCAACAGGTGGGGCATTATGCCAGGACATGCCCACAACCAAAGAGGGAGCAACAGCAAGGCAAGGTGTATGCTGTTACAACAGAAGAGGCAGCCGCATCACCAGATGTGGTTACAGGTATGATTTTATACTTGTTCCTTAATTATTGCATTAATTGTTTGTGCATTTGAAACTAAGGTAGAATTTGAACAAAAAAAAAACCCTTAGGTACAGTAAACATAGCAGGGTTACCTGCAAGAGTCCTGTTTGACTCCGGGGCCACCCATTCTTTTGTATCCGTTCATTCGGGAAAGGACTAGGTCAACCTATCAAGACTCTACAACCAAGTCTGCTAGTTCGGTCTCCCATGGGAATGGAGGTGGTGTTAGAAGAATATTATGGTCCTTGTCCAGTGCATATTGAAGGACGAGAATTGGAAGCCAATCTAGTCCAGCTGGAGATGTCAGATTTTGACGTGATTCTAGGAATGGACTGGTTATCTCAACATTCGGCGAACCTGCTATGTACAGAGAAGAAGTTGATATTCAAAGACAATGAAGGAACTGAGTTTAACTTTAAAGGGGCTAAGTTGCCCCAGAAAAGAAAGCTCATACTCTCAGCCTTAAAAGCAAAGAAGTGCCTAGAGAAAGGGGGAGTAGGATACCTTGTATCAGTGGTGGATGTGACCGCCGACCTGCCAAAAATGGAGGACATCGAGGTAGTACGGGAATTCCCTGATGTATTTCCCGAAGACCTACCTGGGTTGCCACCGGACAGGGCTACTGAGTTTGTGATAGACCTACTACCAGGGGTAGCACTGGTGTCTAAAGCACCATACAGGATGGCTCCTAGCGAGTTGAAAGAATTAAAAACTCAGCTGCAGGAACTGCTAGACAAGGGATTTATAAGGCCTAGTATCTCACCTTGGGGAGCACCTGTGCTCTTTGTCAAGAAAAAGGATGGTAGCGTACATGTAAGAACCGTGCTCTAAAACCCGGTCTAACCATGGTTTTATGCGATGACAGGTGCCCCAATCATAACCGGACCGGCAAGCGAAGCCGGGCAAGGGACCACGCAAGAAGCCGGGTGAAGAACCAGTCAAATTTAGGTACGAAAAAGGTGTAAAAACGGTTAAGTGCATACTGGTTGCACCATACCGGTCGCACTATCCTGCAACCGGTTTGGGCCAGCGGTATGGCATACCGGTCTCACCATACCGGTTGCACTATCCTGCGACCGGTATGTGCGAGACCGGTATTGTTCAGAGCGGCTGGAGTCCGTCTCCAGCTTGTGTTTCTCTCAAAAAATGGAAACTTTAAGTTTCCATATGAGGGGGGAGCGTGCCTTGGACGGCCTCCCTTTATTAATAGAGGGGGAGACACTCCGTGAACCTCTTTGTAAACCCATCCGTTCGGAGAAGGAGTTGAGGAGGTTCAAGGAGGAAGACGCCGCCCAGGAAGGAGCCGCCGGTGGAGGAACACGCCGCCAACTGACAACCGTTACCGGTAAAGTGCTCTATCTTTCCTGTAGTGTTGATTATCGGATCGGAGCCGTGAAGCGGCGTGAGATCAGATGGAAAAATGCTTAGATTCCTTTCGCCTTTCTTTCTGATCTGGTTGGTTTTTGGAATTCTAGCCAAGATCCGTAGGACCCTTCAGAGAATGGACCTTAGAAATTGATAAGGGAGACCCTTGGGACCTACCTGTAGGGTGGATCTGATGATTTATGCCCTAGATGCCTTTTCTTGTCTCTTTTCGGATCTGGGTCGCTATACGGCGTTCTAGCCGCGATCCGTAGGACTTTACAAGGATCGGACCCTAGCAGAGGATAGGTGAGACCTTAGGGAGCTACCCGTGGAGACCTCGCTCTCGGAATCACGCCGTAGGGTATACCCTTGGGCGAGTCCAGCGGTATGGGCCGCGGTGTATACCGCTGGCACCATACCGGTCGCACTTAGCCAGATCTGAGTGAGACCGGTATGTGTGCATCCGGTATGCATACCACTGGCACCATACCGGTCGCACTCAGTCAGATCTGAGTGAGACTGGTATGTGTGCATCCGGTATGTATACCGTTCTCACCATACCGGTTGCACTATCCTGCGACTGGTATGTGCGAGACCGGTATGTGTTCCAAGCTCTGTTTGTTTGGGAAAGCCTGGTTTTGGCTTCTAAAACTCTAATAAATGAAAATTAACATGTAAATATGATTGTGTAGGACTTGTATGTGAAATTTTTGACGTCGAAAGGGATTGATACCACGCGTCAGGTAAGGGACAAGACCCGAAACTTAAATTAAAGAATTAATAATAAACCTTAGAGAGCTCTTTATATTCTGTATCAATTTATATGCTTTGTTTGATGGATTGTGCATATCACATGTCATGTAGTGTAAATTCTATTTGATTTATCTGTTCATGCATTTCATATGCTAGGTGTGATGGATGTTAGACATGTGATTGTTTTAGTTGGAGTGTGGAATGGGAAGGGCCAGGGGCCTGGGATCATTCCTCACCCCGACACCTTTCAGTAGCACCTTATCTTAGCATGCTTGGTATGGGTAGGGTATCAGGGGGAGGTTATGGTAGGTGGTCTCCAATGTTGACGTTGATCTGGCCACAGTGATGTGGCATGGTAATCTCCGACGTCGACGTTGACCTGGCCATGACGCTTTAGCTCTATCCCTATGCCATAGGGAGTGATGTTGGGATAGGGCCTACTTGTGTATAGTTCCATCTTGGTATGCTTGTTGCGGGTAGGGTATCAGGGGGAGGTGAGGTATTGTGGTCTCCAGCCAGGCCTGCACGCTCTAGCTCTATCCCTATGCCGTAGACGGCTATACTAGGGTGGAGCCTACATGTATGACATCTAGGACTGGTTAGAAACGAAACTCACTTGCAAGCCCTTGCCAATAGGGGTTTAGGTATTGGTACGGTATGGGGTATCAGGGGGAGGACGTGGGATTGTGGTTCTTCCTGCCCGCCAGACTCGAGTCCTATCTCCTTACCGGAGTGAGTGATGTGGGGCAACAGCAGTAGTGTGGTAGGTGCCTGACTGTTGGGTGTGCTCACACTCTCGTGCATGGAGGTGCGGTGGCCGCCAAACCTTACCATAGCACATTTGCAAGTTATACCTGGCCCAAATTATAATGTTATCTCATGCATGTGGATGTTGCATTGGTTTTGTGCTTTACTGAGCTGTGTTGTAGCTCACCCCAATATATATATATATATCTCTTTTCAGATTTGGATGCAGGGTATACGGTGGAGGACTTCGTGACCGCCCCAGCCTACAGTACGATGGCTGCCCTGGAGACACAGAGTATGGAGGACGAGCATGATGCGTTATGCGAATGCTCCTTCTGTGTCTTTCCTTTGTGATTGGTTTATTCTTTTATTTTCTGTTAAAGCTTGTAATTAAATATTATTTAAATTTTGATGGATGATGGAATAATTGGAATAATTATTTTAATTTATCATTTAGTTCAGCTCATTGTTATAAATTGTTATAAATTATTTCCGCTGCTTGTATTACTCTGGATTGTGTTAGTTTTCTCAGGGATGATTGGTTGACACGGTCTTTCGAGATCCTGGTGTGAACCGTGGTTTAGTACCGGTTCACTCACACTTCTGGTTCAGCCAGAAATTGGGGTGTGACAGTACATCTCTGTATGGACTATCGTGAATTGAACAAGCTCACTATCAAGAACAGGTACCTACTACCGAGGATAAATGATTTGTTCGATCAATTACAAGGTTCAAGTGTATTCTCAAAGATTGATCTGCGATCAGGATATCATCAGCTCAAGATTAAGGAAGCAGATATCCCCAAAACAGCTTTCAGAACGCGTTATGGACACTATGAATTCCTAGTGATGTCCTTTGGGTTGACTAATGCACCTGCATCCTTCATGGAGTTAATGAACCAGGTATTCGATGACATGCTGGATACGTCGGTTATCGTGTTTATCGATGATATCTTAGTATACTCTAAGGACTAGGAGACGCATGCAGTGCATCTAAGAGCAGCATTACAAAGACTGAGAAGAGAGAAGCTATATGCAAAATTCAAGAAATGTGAATTTTGGTTAAAGGAAGTGGTCTTCCTTGGTCACGTGGTGTCTGCTGAAGGAATCAAGGTGACCCCAGTAAAATCTCAGCCATCGTAGGATGGGAGGCGCCGAAGACTGTGGCTGAAATTCGTAGTTTCCTGGGCTTGGCTGGATACTACAGAAGGTTTGTGGAGAACTATTCCAAGATTGTTGTTCCACTCCCAAGATTGACCAAAAAGGGGGAGAAGTTCATATGGACCGACGAATGTGAGAAATGCTTCTAGACGTTGAAGTCAAGACTGGTATCAGCACCTATATTGACTATTCTAGCCCCAGACCACCCATTTACACTATATACAGATGCTTCAGGTTTAGGACTGGGTTGTGTGCTGATGCAAGGAGAGCAGGTGATAGCTTATGCCTCAAGACAGGTGAAAGAGCATGAGAAGAACTACCCTACACATGACCTAGAATTGGCAGTGGTCATTCATGCTATCAAGACTTGGCGACACTATCTGTATGGCAAGAAGTTCCAGATTAAGTCGGACCACAAGAGTCTGACATATCTGTTCACCCAGAAAGAACTGAACATGAGGCAGAGAAGGTGGTTGAAATTACTCAAGGACTACGACTGTGACATTCAGTATCACCCTGGTAAAGCTAACATTGTAGCTGATGCACTGAGCAGGAAATGGGCATCGAACCCTGAAGCGGGACCAAGTATAAATGCAGCGTTGTGCGCTGCTATTCCTGGCTCATCAGAGGATGAAGAACAACACCTAATAGAGTCAGCAGATGATCCTATTGAGCCAGGGTTGATACACCAGTTCACCTCAATGTTTACAGCGTTGAAGATTTTGCCCGATCTGAAGGACTAAATAAAGGCAGCAGTCCTACATGACCCATACCTCAGGACAGTTCAAGAGGATTTGGAAAAGGGTCGAGCCAATCCTGATTTTACTATTGATGCAGACAAGGTACTCAGATACCGTGGACATATGTGCATACCTGAGGATGAAGAGCTGGAAATTCAAAATCGGATTATGTTGGAGGCTCACTCCACCCCATATTCGGTACACCCTGAAAGTACTAAAATGTACCATGACTTGAAAAGGTTGTACTGGTGGAGGGGTATGAAAGCTGATGTGGCCCGACATGTGTTTCAATGTTTAAACTGTCAACAAGTCAAAGCGGAAAGACAAAGGCCTGTAGGATTACTACAACCATTACCCGAGCCAGGATGGAAATGGGATTGCATAACCATGGATTTCATCACTGGATTACCTATGACTCTGAGATCGGTAAATGCAGTATGGGTAATTGTAGATCGTCTCACCAAGACAGCCAGGTTTATCCCTGTCAGACCACAATATACTATGGACAGGTTGGCAAGGTTGTATGTGGACAATATAGTCAGACTCCATGGGGTTCCAGAGAGTATTGTGTCTGATCGAGATCCACGCTTTACATCAAAGTTCTGGGAAGGACTTCGGAAGGCAATGGGGACGAAACTGAAATTTAGCACAGCTTTCCACCCTCAAACTGATGGTTAGTCGGAGAGGACCATTCAGATCTTAGAGTACATGCTTCGGGCATGTGCTATTGATTTCAAGGGGGCTTGGGATGAGAAGCTTTCACTCATTGAGTTTTCCTACAACAACAGTTACCAGTCTATGATCCAGATGGCCCCATACGAGGCCTTATATGGCAAGAAATGTCGAACACCTTTATTATGGGACGAAGTTGGAGAAAGACGGATCGTAGGACCAGAATTTGTGGAAGAAACCTGTAAGGCAGTAGATCTAATCAAGAACCGAGTAAAGACAGCTCAAGTGCGTCAGAAGCACTATGTTGACAACAGACGACGGGATCTTGAATTTATGGTTGGTGACAAGGTGTTCTTAAAGGTGTCACCAGTAAGAGGCTTGAAGCGGTTTGGCAGAAAAGGAAAATTGTGTCCTAGATATGTGGGACCATATGAAATCCTGTCCCGATGCGGCAAAGTAGCCTATCAACTTGCATTGCCACCAGCTATGTCTAGTGTCCACGACGTCTTCCACGTGTCCTTACTGAAGAAATACGTGAGAGACCCCTCACACATTCTTATTGCAGACCCCCCAGATTTGACAGAAGACTTAACCTTCGAGGTGGTGACAATCCAGCTCATTAGTAAAAAGGTACAACAACTTCGAAGGCGAGCTATCCATTATGTCAAGGTAGTTTGGAAAAGTCAGGACGTAGAAGAAATTACTTGGGAAGAGGAGGATGCCATGCGACAAGAGTATCCCCATCTTTTTGACTCTGAAGGTATGTACAATTTCGGGGACGAAATTCTTTTAAGGGTGGGAGAATTGTGAGACCTACATGCAAATTTCGGGGACGAAATTTCTTTTAAGGGTGGTAGAGTTGTAAGAACCATGTTCTAAAATCGGGTCTAAACCATGGTTTTATGTGATGACATGTGTTCTAATTATAACCGGACCGGAGGGCGAAGCCGGGTGACGAACCACTCAAAGTTCAGGTAAGAAAAATTGTAAAAATGCCTAAAAACTCATACCGGTCTCACTATACCGGTTGTAGTATAGTGCAACCGGTATGTGCCACCGGTATGGGCATACAATGCCCATAATGCCATACCAGCTTCACCATACCGGTTGCACTATGGTGCAACCGGTATAGTGCCACCGGTATGGTATACCGGTTGGAACTATACCGGTCTGAGTGAGTCTGGGGTCTCCAACCGGTATGTCCAGCCGGTATGCCTGACTCCGGCTGTAGACAGACTCTAGTGAGTCTGTCTCTCAGAATAGAAACTTGGAAAATTTCCATTATGAGGGAAAACCTCCCATGAGAGGTCTCCCTCTATTAATAGAGAAGGAGACACTCCATTACTCATTCTCAAACACTCTCGCCGTCTGGAGAAGAACTGAGAAGGAGCAAGAAGGTGGAGGCCGCCCAGGAAGGAAGAGCACGCCGCCAACCGACAACGCCGGTAAGTGCTCGGTACTGTTAATGATTTTAGGAGATCGGATTGGAGCCACGAAGTGGCGCAATGATCCAAAAAGATTATAGTTTCCATTGTTCTGCTTCATTCGAATCTAACCTAGGTTTCTTACGGTGTAGCCGAGATCCGAAGACCACTAGAGGGTTTGGACCTTAGTAAAGGGTAGGGGAAACCCTAGAGAGCTAACTGCTAGCTGACAAGGAGGGGAGATCCGAGATCTCGCTCTCGGATCCAAACCACGGGGTATACCGGATGGACTATAGGTCCAGCGGTATGGCCTTGCGGTATATACCGCAGGCACATACAGGTCTCACTCAGTGAGATCTGAGTGAGACCGGTATGTGCAACTGGTATATACCGGTTGCACATATCGGTTGCACTATGTGCAACCGGTATGGTGCCACCGGTATACATACCGGTGGCACATACCGGTCTCACCATAGTGAGACCGGTACCTGCAATCGGTATAGGTTTCCGAGCCTGGTTTGCTTGGCCAAACCCGGTTCCGACCCCTGAAACTTTAAAAAATGAATTCTAACATAAATATGTGATTATGTAGGACCTGTAGATACTGTGAGTAAGCTCTCTGACGCACAACCGGATCAGTATCACGCGTCAGGTAAAGAACAAGACCCCAAACCTAAATAACTAATCAACAGTAAACCTCTGTGATATATTTCTGTATTTATAAATACATATTGTTTGATGTCTGTGCATTTCATATGCCATGTATTTGCTTTCTTTTATCTTATTATAATCATGCATTTCATATGCTAGGATTGTTGTATGTTTAGGCATGTGTATGTTTTCGTTAGTGTGTGGAATGTGAAGGGGATGTGCCCTGGATATATCCATAGCTAACACTTTTCTCGTATCGCCCTTACCTTAGCAAACACAGTGCGAATAGGGTATCAGGGGGAGGACATGGGATTGTGGTTCTTCCTGCCCACCAGACTCGAGCCCTATCTCTATGTCGTAGGGGGTTGTGTTGGGGTAGGGTTATATAGTCTTGACCTTAGCGGACTTGGTGCGAATAGGGTATCAGGGGGAGGACGTGGGATTGTGGTTCTTCCTACCCGCCAGACTCGAGCCCTATCTCTATGTCGCAGGGAGCCGTGCTGGGGTAGGAACTTGGATACTGTATTGACATCTAGGACTGGTTAGAAACGGAACCCAATTGCAAGCCCTTGCCAATAGGGGTTTAGGCATTGGTACGGTATGGGGTATCAGGGGGAGGACGTGGGATTGTGGTTCTTCCTGCCTACCAAACTCGAGTCCTATCTCCATATCGGAGTGAGTGTTGTGGGGCAACAACAGTAGTGTGGTAGGTGCCTGACTGCTGGGTGTGCTCACACTCTCGTGCATGGAGGTGCGGTGGCCGCCAAACCTTACCATAACATATTTGCAAGTTATACCTGGCCCAAATTGTAATGTTATCTCATCCATATTGTACTGTTGCATTGGTCTTGTACTTACTGAGCTAAGTTGTGAGCTCACCCAAATATATATATATATATATTTCTTTTCAGATATTGATGCAAGGTATACGGTGGAGGACTTCATGACTACTTCAGCTTACAGCATAGTGGCTGCCCTGGACTCCCAGACAGTGGAGGACGAGCATGATGCGTCATGCGAGTGCTTGTTCTGTATCTTTTCTCAGTGATAGGTTTATTTTCAGTTAAAGTTTTGTAATAATTACTATTTAAATTTTGATGGATGATGGAATAAGTTGGATATTTATTTAAATTACAATTTAGATCTCGACTCATTTATTTATTTCCGCTGCTATGTAATATATTTATGATTTTGTTAGACTGCTTGAGAATGATTGGTTGACACGGTCTATTGAGATCCTGGTGTGAACCGTGGTTTAGATCCGGTTCATTCACACTTCTGGTTCAATCAGAATTGGGGTGTGACATTGGTAAAATCGTTGAGAGTGCAGATGTGAGAGTAGATTAGCACAAAAATTCAACTACAGAGTCAACCAGTGGTCCTCATATTTTTAAAGATTTGGATAGTGAGAAAAATGACAGTGAAATAGAAAAAGAGCAAAATGTGACAAATGTACCAGAACAGAGAACAGTGGTTGATACAGAAGACAGAGAAGAGCAGTCAGCTTCAGAGGCAGATAGGCAGAACAAAAGTGGCTCAAGTAGAGTAAAAAAGAATCATCCTGACCAACTAATTCTTGGTGATCCATCAGCTGGTATGCAAACAAGGAAGGTGAGACAACCAAAACAAATGTTTTCTTTATTATCTCACATTGAACCAAAATCAGTTGCAGAGGCATGTGAAGATGCAAGTTGGCTCAAAGCAATGAATGAAGAGTTGGATCAAATAGAGAAAAATAAAACTTGGGAATTGGTGCAAAGGCCTACAGATAAGAATGTTATTGGTACTAAATGGGTCTATAGGAACAAACTTAATGAAGATGAAAAAATTGTAAGGAACAAGGCCAGATTGGTTTGTAAAGGATATGCTCAGGTTGAGGGCATTTATTTTGAAGAAACGTTTGCTCTTGTGGCTAGGTTGGAAGCCATCAGGATGTTTCTTGCTTTTGCAGTGCACAAGAACTTCAAAGTTTATCAGATGGATGTAAAGTCCGCTTTCTTAAATGGTGACTTAGAAGAGGAGGTATACATTGAGCAACCAGATGGATTTCAACTGAGTGAGGACCCTACACTTTTTTGTAAACTGAAGAAAGCATTGTATGGGTTGAAGCAAGCACCAAGAGCATGGTATTCAAGACTGGATACTTATCTCTGTAAGTTGGGTTTCAAGAAAGGTTTAGTTGATAGCAATTTATATGTTAAATCTATGGATGGCAATCAGACAGCTGTGGTTGTATATGTAGATGATATCATCTTTGCAGGCCAAAAGGATGAATTATGTCAGGACTTTGCTCAAAGAATGCAAGATGAGTTTGAGATGTCCATGATTGGGGAATTATC
>CM053275.1:91985773-92009712 GCA_028583415.1 Protea cynaroides | reverse complement strand
GATCTAAATAAGAAAATTAGCCAGACATTACAATTATTTTAGAAAGAGAAATTTTCAGGAAGAGAGAGAGAGAGAGAGAGAGAGAGAGAGAGAGAGAGAGAGAGAGAGAAATTGAATATCTTCAACATTAATGTTTTATATATAAAATGACAATCCTTTGTAACTTAGAATTTTTTTCTTTGTGTATGATTCATTCTTTATATGGGATTCCTCTTTTATTTAGAATTATGAAATTATAGAATTTCCTTTCTTCTTTGAAATCTTCTATTGTAGGTTTCCTAACTTGAGTAGGAGACTCTTTATGAAAATTTCATCCATTGTTGAATGTTTTAATCATATCATACGACTGCTCCAATTTGGATTCATATCAGATTTTTGTGTCAAACTTTAAAGCAACGTTTGGAGACCCAAACGAACTCTAATTTTTCTCCATAATATCATTTTAAAAAGGTTGAGACATCTTCTACAACTTTACTGAAGATAACTTTTTAATTCTAAAACTCTTTCTATGTCAAAAACCTACATAAAGCTCAGAACATCAATATTAAGAATACTAGAATCTTCTTATCTTTTAACAATTAATTCATAAACTCTCTAAAACATGTCAAATTAATAAAATTCATCATATTCAGTTCAATAAGACATAAAATATATTAAAAAATATAATGTATTGGACTTTGTATTGTCATTGTTGGCAACTTGACTGATGTGACAGTGTTTGTGAGCATACAGTCAAAGAAATTAGGAGAGAGAATGTTAGTGTACGAGAAAGAGTGTCAGTACAGTGGCACAGATGTGGCAACTTTACTTGTGTGTTCTACAGTGTTCCACATGTGATTCAATTGGCTTGCAACGAGTTAAATGGCATTTTACATCAAGTTTGATGAGAGAGAGTGTTTGTGGACCCGACTGGTGATGTGGCGTAGCTTCTCTGATGATGTGTCTGAATTTCTGATGATGAGGTAGTGTTGCGGCATCTAGAAGCATTAAATGAAGATCTTCTAAAGCATGAAAATTAAAGAGAGAGACTATAGAGAGAGAAACTGGAAAGAGAAAGAGGAGAGAGAAAAAGTGTGAGTGGGACCCACAGGTTTGGTGGCAAGGCGACATGCCAACACGGCAGCCCACGGCACTTGGCATGCATGCACGCGAAGTTTCAGGTTTAAATTCCAAGGTTTTAAAGACTTTTAACTTTGGGCCTATTTTTGGTGGGTCCCGCAACAGATTCATGGAGATCCGACATTGGAAAGATGTAGAGCGTCGAGTTAGCTTTCCAACGTAACTTGAATCACTCAATTCCGACTTCAGATGAGGGAGATATCGCGATTCTCGTCGAAACGATCGAAAAATGGCAAAAATAGGAGCTCTCGGTGAGTATATGTGTTACAGGGAAAACCGTATAGTTTTAATATAGTTGAGGGACCTCTTTACAATTATTAAAATTTAATGGATTCAGTCTTACCATAAATATCCAAAGATTCCATTTAGACGGCTGAGAGATAGCCACGTCTGTCAGATCCGCATCTGACGGATCACAAAAATGCGGGATCCAATGGGTTAAGTCGGACGGAATTTGATTCCATCGCGAGGCATTTCATTGGCCTGATGTAGATTAATATGGTGTTCAATGTTTCATGGACTCGGCGCCTTGATTCCGTGTGGCGCACGTGCGGTACAACAGCAAGTTGATCCAGATCTTGCGGTGAAGATCGAATCCGATCGCACCTGACGCGATTTATCCAAATCTAAAGGTCGAAATCAAATCCTACCTTTTAAAGGCTTATCCGACGGCCATATATAAAGATTCTTCTTCGCCAATGGGAACTCAACAGCGCAAAAGGCTGTGGTGCTAAAGTGTAGCGCGGGTGCATCGTATGGCTCCGAAAGATTCTATTTTGAATTTTCTGATTGGCTAAACTGCAAACCGACATAACTTCTTCATCCGTACTCCAAATCGGTCCGTTCAAGTTGCAGTTTCTATATTTTGGATGCTTTATTTATTGGGTGTCGTTGGGAGTCGAAATAACGAAGAAAAAAATTTGAAAAGAGCATTTTGAAGGCAGAGAAGGATTTTTAGGGTTTTATGCCATGTGGGAGTAATCAATCACTAACTACCTCTTCTCTGTGCATCAATGAAGTTCTAAATCCCTATGAGAGGTCAGTAGAGTGTTTATTTTCACATTCATGGTGATTATGGGTTGTGTGGAAGAGATTGGAAGCCTGTGAACGAGGTGTGCTCTGTGAATCGATCTCTATCAACATTGAAGGCCGTTGAAGAGTACATGAAGGCAGTGTGAAGCTTCAGAGTGATTGTTGGCCATTCGAAAGCAGTTGTGAGGTTTTTTAATTCCTTATCTATTTGTTGCTTTCAATTTATTGTATGCTAGCATAAGTGCAAATTGTTGGTTACCTAGCTAGTGGGGGGAAATTGTAAGGCAAATTTATAAGCCTAAAAAAAATTATTATTTGCTTCCCGTGAGTGCGGGTTAAGCATGGTGTGCAGCGTGTGCTGAACACTGGTACTTGATACCTGAATTCTTGGCACATGTGTGCCCTCCTAGTTTTATGTTGGGTAAATTGGGTGTATGTGTTGATCACATGTTGACACTGAGAGGGGGGGGGGTGAATCAGTGTCTTCAAAAATTCTTCTAAATAATCCTTTGAAGACAGACGCTGCCTTGAGCTGATGCTTTACTCACTAAGCACAACACACAATCACTGAAGCACTACCACACACACAGTCATATGCACAACCACCTCACTACCACAAAGTGGCCAGGTCTACCATGTTGCGCGTACCCATCCTGCAAGCCATTCCACGCACTTCACAAAATACAGATAATCACATTTAGAAGACATCCACAACACAAAGGTATACGTGATTCACCACCACAGTATGTGATGGCTAGTCCACGAAGTAATGCCCTACGGGCTCCGTATATACTCAATACTCAATTTTTAGCTGACTACACAGCAGGGAGTACATACATCCAGTTTACCCAGCATAAAACCAGGAGGGCACAGATGTGCCAATAATTCAGGTACCGAAGTACCAGTGCTCAGCACTCGCTGCACACACTACACTTAACCCGCACCCACGGGAAGCAAACAATAATAGTTTTTGGGCTTATATCAATGCCCTACAATTTAATCCCCACTAGCTAGGCATTCATCATTTACCACCTACAGCTAGCATATATTGAGTACAAGAATTAAATAATGCAATACATACAGGGTTAGGAATCTTACAACCCTTGTCTGACATTTTCTGGTACTCTGGGAAGACTCTAGGATATCTCTGTAAAGCCTGGCATAGCCCTCAGGTCTACTGGAATCTTCAATGAACAATTTCAACACCAAACCCTAGCCTCGCTTTCCATTTCACTTCCCCCTTTTCTTCAAAACATCAATACACCATTCAGTACTTCCAACAACTCATTGCAGTCTCCATTTTCTTCCTTGGCATTTTAACAAACACTTTGAGTGCATGCCTTTCCTTCTTTTTCTCCGTTAGGATTTTCACAAACTCAACATGACCTTCTGGCTTTCATAGGCACATTCAAGCTCTCACAGCTCCTGTTTAATCGCATACAATCACTCCAAGCTTTCATTCATAGCAAACACCATTGTAGCTCTCATTGAAGCTTCAACCAACAATTATTTCTCCCAAACCCTCATACAAGATCTTCAATACAGCTTAATAGAGTCCAGTTGAATCCATGGAAGGTTGCTAATAAAAAAAAACAAGCATTCAACACTCACATACCTTCAAGAGAAGGTTTTCCCCCAAAAACCTGAGCCTCCACACTGTTTCATGCGGCCAGCAGCTTCTCAAACCATTCTCAATTGAAAGAGAATGAAAAACCTAGCTCGGTGCAACTTGGATCGTCGGATTTGGCCACCGGATGGCCAAGTTATGAGGAAAACAAGTTTGGCCAATGAAATAATTTAAAATAGATCTTTGAGGCTGATTTGGTGCGCCTGCGAAGCACCGTAGCGGCGCCGTGTCTTGCGCTGTCGAGATCTGATTGGCCGATCGACGAATCTCTAATTTCGGCCGTCGGATCTCACTCAAAAAGGCGGGATCGAACCTGATCCCTCGGATCTGGATAATTCGCGTCTTCGAAAGTCGGCTTGAACAACAGCCGTTGGATCTGGATCAATAGTGCCGCGGCACCGTAGGTGCGTCACACTGGATAACGACTCTGCTTCCATGTGATCCGGCGCATGATTATGCGCTGCGTCTGGCCAATCAGCTCATGCGCGGGAGTATCTGACGACTCCGCTTGAGAAACACCATAGCCCGTGTTGTTTAGGATTGTCCATCTGGAATCTGACATGCGTGGCTCCATCTTGACCATCAATAAGGTATTTTAACTTTTGCGAACTACCCAAAATGCCCCTGAATGGTATTTTAATGGCCTCTGGAATCCGATTTTCATCAAAACAGACCTTGTAGAGAAGAAATCACTCTAGAATTTAAACCTCTCTCTCTAGACAATGTGTCGAACAGCTGGGGGATGAGCGCGGCATGCGAGAGGGAATAGGCCAGTGCACGCGCGGGCCTGCTGCCTGCGGGCCTGCTGCCTTGCAGCATGGCTTGCGGGGCTTGTGGGCCTGCTGTGCTGCTGGCCAGCTTGTGGTGCCATGCGGCTGGCCTGCTTGGCCTGCCTGCTGTGGTGCCATGCGGCTGGCCTGCTGGGCTGGCTGCCTTGGCCCTCGGCCAGGCTGGCTTGATGGGTCCCACTTTCTCTCTCCTCTTTCTCTCTCCTCTGATCCTCTCTCCTCTGATTTTCTCTCCTCTGTCATGCTTCATGCTTCACAGCACCTGTAACAAAACTGCATCACCTGTTTCACTGCCATATCGTCTGTATCACTATCAGCTTGCATGTGGGGTCCACACTCTCTCTCTTCTTGCTAAACCAAGAATGGGACCCACTCTGGGACCCATACTTTCTCTCCATTTTCTATCTCCTCTTTCTATCAGTATGTTGTCTATGTGGGTACTGTCCACATCACCAGTGGAGCCCACACACATTCTGTCACCTGTCGAAACTGTTGTTGCCCAGTCAACTCAGTGCATACCTTCTCAATCACTCTCTAGAAGCTATAGAATACTGTAGAACATGCCAAAGGCTTCCTCGACTCTGCCACTTGCTCAAATACTATCTCTCCTCATTTCTCTCACTGTAAGCTCATCAACACTGCCCACTCAGCCAAGTTGCCAACAATGACAACACATGGCCAACAATCTCCCCCTTTGGAATTGTTGGCAACTCACTTTTCACAAGGAAGCTCTCTCCCCCTTTGACAAGAAGTACAAAGGGGTATGACCACATAGGAGTGCCCACCACATCTTTCCAATCCTATGGGCTCTCTACAATTACCATCTCTACACCACATCACAACACATCATCTCGTTTTAGCAGAAAGACAACCAATGACTCCCCCTGAGTCCATGCATCTCAACTCATTCTCCATTCCAAAGATGATTTTCATCCTGTGTACCACAAACATAGAGTGCACTTATCTATAATTTTTGTGATCTCCCCCTATCACAAAGCTTCTTTCCAGCATCAATAACACAAATACTATAATCAATAATAGTAATTGATGAACACAAGTTGTCACTCGTATGAATCTCATCTCTTTGACAATAGTAGCAAGAAGGTAACATGAATTCCATCTAAGTCCATGCTATCACTCTTCAAACAAATGATCTAACAAATCAATCACATAAGAGAATAACAGATAACCATTGCAATACCTACTGCATAAGTTCTTATCATACATCACCAGTTACTTTTCTTTATTTCCCATGCATTCAGACATAAGGTGTACCATCATAGAAAATAATGCATACTTAACCAAGATATTCTGATGCAAACAAAAATAGCTTGTTGCAATGTATCCAACCAGGTTCATCACTGTATGACGCATCAAACTTACTCTCCCTTTAGCTCAACAATATCCTCTCATTTGCAGTCCACCTAAGGCTTGACATATAATGAACTCCCCCTCACCACAAGCATCTCTATGCTTGGTGAGAAATACCATGAAGGAACTTCAACACTCTGTCAAAGTTTATACATTTTCTGAGGATCTCTGCATTGAAGCTACCAACTTGCCATTTCCAATTTTTCTGATCTCACATTCTGTTCTATAGAAGGTCACTTCATGCTCCTTATCACACTGCTTCATCTCTTGAGCAATCTCTCCCAATGTGGGATACAAGCACCTACAGGAGTGCCCATACGCATCTTCCCAATCCTATAAGTGTGAGTATTCAAACTACATAGAAATGCCAATATGCATCTTCTCAGTCCTATGAGTTGAAAACTCAATTCCTCCACTAATCCTCATCCATCCATCATTGCTCATGCTACACAATGAATATCTCAAGGGATATGTCCCAAACAAATATCAACAACACTCAACTGTGATTACACATTAGCTATCAAGTGCTACTCCTTTGCAGTCAAATAAGAACAATACAACTCCCCATATCATCAGTGCAAAGAGAACCACACTTTGAAACTATCATGCATGACTATACCAACTATCTCTGATAACATGCTGAGGCAGAGAGATATCTTTAGCTGCCATACTCACACAACTGTACAACTCTGGTGTCATCACTGACTACTCTGTCCTCAAACTGACATAACACTACTCATTTGTGGACTGCTCAACCAAAATACATCAACACAAGGGATAATATAGTATTACCTGATGATTCCAAGCACTAATATGAAGGACTATTTTGCCATCAACAAAGTCCATCTGAGGGGCAAAAATAAACATATAGTAAGCTCTCCCTCTCCATGTGCACCTCAGTGCACCAAGTGCCAAGGAGGTGTGCTCCCTCTCACACCCAACTTGGGTGATGTAGGGGTGTTGAGTATGACTGCACACTCCTCAATGTGTTTTTCTCTCCATACTACATGACCAATTACCTTGGTCCTCTGTTTGGGCTTCTCTATAAATGCTCTCTTCTGGGAATGCCTATCAATGAGCTCTACCACTTTCCTTTGCCTCTGTCCATCCACAGTAACTGAAGACTTCTCTGTTGTCTTCTTTCTCCACATACTATACAAGGCCACATGAGACTGACCATTGAATTGAGACTGCTTCCTAACCTGCCTTCTGAACTGGCTTCTTGAACATCTCCTTTTTTTGGTTCTAGAGAACTGGTAGTCTTTCTTTGCTTGAGCAAGTTGGGGGTGAGCACTGCCTTGCATCGCTTGGCCCAATGCCCAAGTGTATGGAATCTGAGGCACTTAACTGGCCTCGTCTGGGGTAACATGGATGTTCTCTTCCCATAACTACTAACACAAAATCTTGATGTGCAGTTTACACTTCTATGCCCATACCCATTGCATCTGTGACAATATCTATGAAAGTGTCACTGTCTCACAAGAGAATGCCTATGCCAACTGGGTGTAGGTTTATGCCTAATGTAAGGTGTTATGTGCCTCTGTTGGTATTTCTATTGTTTATGCTTCTGGTGACTGGACCTGCTCCATCTATTCTGCTCAACCGGTTTCTGCTGGTAAACTCTGTCAACCCTGTCACTCTGCATACTGCCTGTATTCCCTGTCTGAGCTCTCTGTTGTGGAACACTTTTACATTGTACCTTGTGTGCTGAAGGTCTTGTATCACTGTATCTCTGCACTCTCTGCTGGGGATTGACTCTATACTTTGCCTGATGTGCTGGAGGTCTTACATCACTATGCCTCTGCACTCTCTTCCTCTGTCTACTGCTCTGGGTCTGTGCTTTGCTTAAACTCTGTCTTTGTGGTCTATTCATATCTACCTCTGTAGTCCTCTTAGATGTCTCACTATGCTCTGAAGTAGAAGCAGAACTAATAGTGGATGGCCTCTGATAATCTCCACTCTGAGTTGTACATCTAGTGATCTTCTCAACCACAGTTGGGTTGCAAACCTGACTCATCTGTTCCTCTGTTAATTGTGCTCTAAGTGTAGTGATCTCTCTCTCAAAGGCTCTACACATCTCATCTCTGCTAATGACCTGAGCCTCTAAGGCTGTAATAACAAAGCTAGTGTCCTTCACTTGTGTCTTCAAAGTTGAAATAGTTTCATTTGCACTATGAAGGTCACATGATGCCACTTTAAGTCTCTCCCTCTCAAGTCTCAACTCATCCTGAGCTGCTCTTAGCTCTCCAGTCAAGTCAACTTCTGGAACATGATCCTCTAATCCAACAGTAGAGCACTCATCTGAACTCCCACTATCTACCTCTGAAGTAGAATCAATGTCTGGTGATGCATGAGCCTTAAAGGCAGACTCATCTCCATATAGAGTATGTAATCTGTCCCATTGTGTCATCGCTGTCTCGCATCCACTGACTCTGACTCTCACACTACCTGCTAATCCATCCGTGATTGCCATTTTAGCTGTAGAGTCATACTGGGTATCCACCTTCCAGTACTAACTGCTTGCCACACATCAAAACCAAGAGACCCCAAAAAACTTTCCATCCTCCACTTCCAGAACACAAAATCATTTCCATCAAAAAGTGGGGGTTTGCAAAAACCATCACCTAGTGCCATGACTGTCCTCTGATCACTCAGCTGCTGAATAAGCTGTCACTGAGCCTGGTGCTCTGATACCAATTATTGATCACAGGTTGACACTGAGAGGGGGGGTGAATCAGTGTCTTCAAAAATTTTTCTAAATAATCCTTTGAAGATAGACGCTGCCTTGAGCTGATGCTTTACTCACTAAGCACAACACAAAATCACTGAAGCACTACCACACACACAGTCATATGCACAACCACCTCACTACCACAAAGTGGCCAGGTCTACCATGTTGTGCATACCCATCCTGCAAGCCATTCCACGCACTACACAAAATACAGATAATCACATTTAGAAGACATCCACAACACAAAGGTATACGTGGTTCACCACCACAGTATGTGATGACTAGTCCACGGAGTAATGCCCTATGGGCTCCGTATATACTCAATACTTAACTTTTAGCTGACTACACAACAGGGAGTACATACACCTAGTTTACCCAGCATAAAACCAGGAGGGCACAGATGTGCCAATAATTCAGGTACCGAAGTACCAGTGCTCAGCACTCGTTGCACATACTACACTTAACCCGCACCCACGGGAAGCAAACAATAATAGTTTTTGGGCTTATATCAATGCCCTACAATTTAATCCCCACTAGCTAGGCATTCATCATTTACCACCTACAGCTAGCATATATTGAGTACAAGAATTAAATAATGCAATACATACAGGGTTAGGAATCTTACAACCCTTTTCTGACATTTTCTGGTACTCTGGGAAGACTCTGGGATATCTCTGTAAAGCCTGGCATAGCCCTCAGGTCTACTGGAATCTTCAATGAACAATTTCAACACCAAACCCTAGCCTCGTTTTCCATTTCACTTCCCCCTTTTCTTCAAAACATCAATACACCATTCAGTACTTCCAACAGGTCATTGCAGTCTCCATTTTCTTCCTTGGCATTTTAACAAACACTTTGAGTGCATGCCTTTCCTTCTTTTTCTCCCTTAGGATTTTCACAAACTCAACATGACCTTCTGGCTTTCATAGGCACATTCAAGCTCTCACAGCTCCTGTTTAATTGCATACAATCACTCCAAGCTTTCATTCATAGCAAACACCATTGTAGCTCTCATTGAAGTTTCAACCAACAATTATTTCTCCCAAACCGTCATACAAGATCTTCAATACAGCTTAATAGAGTCCAGTTGAATCCATGGAAGGTTGCTAATAAAAAAAAACAACCATTCAACACTCACATACCTTCAAGAGAAGGTTTTCCCCCAAAAACCCGAGCCTCCACACTATTTCACGCGGCCAGCAGCTTCTCAAACCATTCTCAATTGAAAGAGAATGAAAAACCTAGCTCGGTGCAACTTGGATCGTCGGATTTGGCCACCGGATGGCCAAGTTATGAGGAAAACAAGTTCGGCCAATGAAATAATTTAAAATAGAATCTTTGAGGCTGATTTGGTGTGCCTGCGAAGCACCGTAGCGGCGCCGTGTCTTGCACTGTCGAGATCTGATTGGCCGATCGACGAATCTCTAATTTCGGCCGTCGGATCTCACTAAAAAAGGCGGGATCGAACCTGATCCCTCGGATCTGGATAATTCGCGTCTTCGAAAGTTGGCTTGAACAACAGCCGTTGGATCTGGATCAATAGTGCCACGGCACCGTAGGCGCGTCACACTGGATAACGACTCTGCTTCCATGTGATGCGGTACATGATTATGCGCTGCGTCTAGCCAATCAGCTCATGCGCGGGAGTATCTGACGACTCCGCCTGAGAAACACCATAGCCCGTGTTGTTTAGGATCGTCCATCTGGAATCTGACATGCGTGGCTCCATCTTGACCGTCAATAAGGTATTTTAACTTTTGCGAACTACCCAAAATTCCCCTGAATGGTATTTTAATGGCCTCTGGAATCCGATTTTCATCAAAACAGACCCTGTAGAGTGATTTCTTCCCGATTTCTTCCCGAGAAGAAATCACTCTAGAATTTAAACCTCTCTCTCTCTAGACAATGTGTCGAACAGCTGGGGGATGAGCGCGGCATGCGAGAGGGAATAGGCCGATCGTGCGCGGGCCTGCTTGCCCCCCGGGCTCTTTGCCTTGCGGCATGGCTTGCGGGGCTTGTGGGCTCTTGTCTTTGCTGGCCAGCTTGTGGTGCCATGCGGCTGGCCTGCTTGGCCTGCCTGCTGTGGTGCCATGCGGCTGGCCTGCTGGGCTGGCTGCCTTGGCCCTCGGCCAGGCTGGCTTGATGGGTCCCACTTTCTCTCTCCTCTTTTTCTCTCCTCTGATCCTCTCTCCTCTGATTCTCTCTCCTCTGTCATGCTTCATGCTTCACAGCACCTGAACAAAACTGCATCACCTGTTTCACTGCCATATCGTCTGTATCACTGTCAGCTTGCATGTGGGGTCCACACTCTCTCTCTTCTTGCTAAACCAAGAATGGGACCCACTCTGGGACCCATACTTTCTCTCCATTTTCTCTCTCCTCTTTCTATCAGTATGTTGTCTATGTGGGTACTGTCCACATCACCAGTGGAGCCCACACACATTCTGTCACCTGTCGAAACTATTGTTGCCCAGTCAACTCAGTGCATACCTTCTCAATCACTCTCTAGAAGCTATAGAATACTGTAGAACATGCCAAAGGCTTCCTCGGCTCTGTCACTTGCTCAAACACTATCTCTCCTAATTTCTCTCACTGTAAGCTCATCAACACTGCCCACTCAGCCAAGTTGCCAACAAAGACAAAACATGGCCAACAGTATGTACTCCCTGCTGTGTAGACAGCAAAAAGAAGTGTAATGAGTATATACGGAGCCTGTTGGGCATTACTCCGTGGACTAGCCATCACATACTGTGTTGGTGAACCACGTATATCCGGTGTTGTGGACTGTCTTTATTTTTCTATATATTTTGGAGTGCGTGGAATGGCTTACAGGATGGGTGTGCAAATCTGGTAGACCTGGCCATTGAGTTGTAGCGATGTAGATTTGCATACGCTTGTGTGTGTGTGTGTAAAAGAATATATCTCCATAAGCTCTGGGCAGCAATAAATAATCAGAGAAAAGTTTCAGACACTGATTCACCCCCCCCCTCTCAGTGTCATATCTAGTTCATCATAATGCAAAGGAAAAAAAAATATAAAAATCACACACTTATCAGTATCATACATTATACCTTGCATGCAAAATATTATGTGGCCATATAAATGTTTGTCTAGTTTCTTTTGTGAAAAATATGATTACATAAATTACTTAAATTTCTTAACATACTTAGCAATGATACTTACAAGATGTAAAGTTTTACTTTTCAAATTCAAGGGATTTGGATGCAAGTGAAGTGCAAGTTAATAACTTAATACAGAATGATTTGGAGTTAGTTACATAGTAATATGATAACACGTGATATAATGATTATGAAAATTTTCTTTTATAGTCTAAAAAATTTTCTTCCTTTCCTTCCCTTCTATTCAATTCCCATTGCAATCAATCAAAACCTATGGATCAAAGTTGGGTTTCTAGAGAAAAACAATCAAAATGATGGACCTAGTTTTCGTAGTTAAGCAAGAATCAAAGCATCCCTTACTTGAGATATTCTTGAATTTTTACTGTTGTCCAGCTAGTAGGTAGACCTAGCTAGCTATTGTTCCCAAGAGACATAAAAGGATTGTATAGTGAAGGATTTGGATCTGGATATCCTTTGACTGGATATAGGACACAGATACAAATAGGGAATTCTGATTTTCAATTATCCGTTTACACCTTATTCCTATTCCCAAGTTTAATGTGGAACTACTACTATGCTATGTTTAATAAGCAATGTATATCTTTTTATAAGATGAAAACACGATCCATATTAAAAGAAACGACGGGTGCAATGTTATACTTAACAGTAGTTATTTACTATGATTAGATGCCTAACTTTTTTGATGTTTTTCTTAATTTTGGCTGCTTGTAGAATATTTATAGTAAAAACTGGTTTGTGGCAATTTGCAATGGAAAATTGTTCGAATCTATTGGATATTGGCCACCAGAATTATTTGACAGTATTAAGGATTTCGCTCCTGTGGTTGGTTGGAGAGGGGAGGATTATGCTCCACAAGGTGAATTTGGCTCCAAAATGGGGACTGGCCAATTTCCGCAGCATGACAGCGCTAGCAGTCAGTGGCAATCTGTTGCCTCTTTCAGTGTAGTACGAGTTTACAACGAAACTTACATTGGTGTGGGTCCTTATGATCCTAGTCTTAAAAACATCGCAGATGAAACCTTATACTATGATGTAATTGATTTTTCTTACATTGATGACGAGTGGAAGCATACTTTCTTTTATGGGGGTCCAGGGGAAGATATTTATGGCCCTCCGCTGGAAAATATTTATAAGGATTGATAAATTTTTCAACTTCTAATAAAGTTTGCGTCAATTAAGGAACAAAAAATCTCTTTCACATGCACTCTAGTTCCTACTTTGATCCTTTGGCATGAATAACAATAAACATTATTGCTAAGGACAATATTTTCTTTTTACCCTTGAAACATTTTCGTTATTCATTTAATCATGCATTAATGATCATTCATATCTGTCAAATGTGGGACCTTAATTGTCTTGTTTTCTTAAGCTTTTCGATTGGAATCCAACAATGATGTTAGATTCATTTCGTACCTCTATTGTATCTTTCCATGTATCAATCAGTTTTTCCACCTAATATGTCACACCCCAATTCCGCACCATTCGGAACGGTGTGATGAACCGCTAATAAACCAATGGTTCAATCATGATCTCTAATAGGCTGTGTCCTTTAATTCAAACCATATACATCCACAACCATAATCAGAATAAATACACTGTCACACCCCAATTCTGGCTAAACCAGAAGTGTGAGTGAACCATCACAGAACCAACGGTTCACACCAGGATCTCGATAAGACCGTGTCCAGTCATACAAACCATTGCACATAACCACAATCAGAATATAAATAATACAGCGCAGTCTTAAATAAATGAACTGAGATTTTATTGATAAATTAAATAAAAATTCCAATTATTCAAATTCTAAAAATAAAATAAATATCTTTACAACTCTTTAATCCAACCAAAAATAACTGAAAATAAATAAATAAAAATCAATCAGAGGTACACGCAGAAGGAACACTCGCATGAAGCGTCATGCTCGTCCTCTCTTGCCTGCACATCCAAAGCAGCAACGCCTCCATACGCCGGAGCGTTCATGAAGTCATCCACCGTGTAACCTGCATCAACATCTAAAAACATGTATATATACAAGGGTGAGCTCACAACTTAGCTTAGTAAGGCAATCAGACAGTTTCATCAAATTATGCATGAGTAACAATCATTTTATGTTGTGGTCTGGTTTAAGTTTCCAATGTGCAATAGAGAGGTCCGGAGGCCCCCGCACCTCTATACACGAGTGTGTGGCACCGTACGGCAGATCACACCACCACCGGCCCACATGCACCCATCATGGATAGAGATAGAGCTAAGGTATACCCGCACCTCCCCTGATACCCTACCCATACCAGTACCTAAGCCCCTACTGGCCAGGGCTTGCAAACTGGGCTCGCAACTAACCAATCCTAGATGTCAACAATGTAGGCTCTATCCCAGCACAGCCGTCTACGGCATAGAGATAAAGCTAGAGCGTGCAGGACGGGTCGGAGAACACACTACCTCACCTCCCCCTGATACCCTATCCGCAACAAGCACCCTAAGATAGAACACTACCCTGTAGATCCTATCCCAACATCACTCCCTACGGCATAGAGATAGAGCTAAAGAATCGTGGCTAGGCCAGCATCAACCTCGGAGACCACAGTGCCAAATCACCATGGCCAGGCCAGCATCAACATCGGAGACCACAGTGCCACGATCTTCCCCTGATGCCCCACCCGTACTAAGCATGTTAAAATAGAATGCTACAAAAGGTGCCAGAGTGAGGAATGATCCCAGGCCCTCTGCCCTTCCCATTCCACACTCCAACGAAAACAATCACATGCCTAACAATCACATTCTATCATATGAATATGCATGAACAATAATATTAACTGGAAATAAAATATGGCATGTGAATATGCACAAACAGCACAACAATATTCATAATCATTAGCAACATTTTACTGTCCATTAATTATTAAGGTTTAGGTCAGATTCCCTTATCTGACGCTCGTTTGATTGCTTGCTCCACGTCGTAAGATCCAAACGGAATATCACAAAGTCCTACTATATTATTAGGGTTTCATTAGAATAATTTCTTAGGGTTTCACGTTGGTTGGAAAACCAACAGAGTCCAAAACAGCCTTTCAGAGCCGACTGGTCGCAACATACTGGTCGACCGGTATGGAAAAACTGTCGACCGGTATGGTCAACCAGTATGTCTCTGGAAGACCATACTTTGGGTTTTCGACTGCCGTCGATCATTCTCCATGGTTTCCAGGGTTTCTCCTATTCCTTCTAGGTCTGAGCTTTGAGTCAGAGCTGTTTCCAACTCATTCAAGTCTAGTTTCGATGATTTTCATCCTAGAACTCGAATCTAGGGTTTGACAGCAATTAGGGTTTAATGTCCAATCAGGATTTTAGATCAATACCTGCTTTGCATGGTATTGATCCACCCATACTAGAATCATAAGATACAAGAGATGATTCAAAACACTTACCGTCGACTGGCGTAAGGTGAGCGTCGTCGAGTAGCAAGGCGGCACTTCCTTCTTCTTCCTAGCTTCTTCTCCTTTTCCAACCTCCTTCTCCTTTCTAGGGTTTGTGAGGAATAATGGAAAGAATTTGAGGAGGGTTAGAGGTGTTTATATAGACTAGGACTAGGGTTTACTAATCCTATTAGGATTAGGAATGTCCAAATATTAGGGTTTGGTGTTTATACATACTAGGACTAGGGTTTACTAATCCTATTAGGATTAGGAATGTCCAAATATTAGGGTTTAGTAATCCTATTAGGATTAGGAATGTACAAATATTAGGGTTTAGTAATCCTATTAGGATTAGGAATGTCCAAATATTAGGGTTTGGTGTTTATACATACTAGGACTAGGGTTTACTAATCCTATTAGGATTAGAAATGTCCAAATATTAGGGTTTAGTAATCCTATTAGGATTAGGAATGTACAATTATTAGGGTTTAGTAATCCTATTAGGATTAGGAATGTCCAAATATTAGGGTTTAGGAAAGTGGGACCCGCGGAATCAAATTTTCGGATCATAGCAGTCTGTTGCGCAGACTACACCAGTCGACCGGTACCATGATCGGTACCATCGACCGGTCAGCATAAAATAATACTATTTTGACCGTCTTTGGTCCAATTTCATACCTGTTTGTCATCCGCTTGTCCCGTCTAGCCCGGTGATGATCGGAAGACCTACTACGACATGAAATCAAAGTTTAGACCAGTTTATGGAGCGGGTCTTACATACACGATAGTTTACGTGGCTAGTCTAGCCTTGTTTGATGTGGAGAGAGCCTTTGGCGACATAGGATGGCTGCCTGTGATTACTTATGATGCGTGCACTTGCCCGGATCTTGTGAGGCAGTTTTATTGTAATCTCCAGGTGGTGGGAGATCACAATGATACTGAGAGGGGTAGAGAGCTCCGGATCACGAGCTACGTCAAAGGAGTAGAGGTTTCCTTCGACTGCCGGCAATTAGCTGATTTGCTGGCCATATCACATGACGGCCCTTTTGTAAGACCCGTGTCAAACGAACCCGGTCTTACCACCTGGAACCAGGTTCACCCATCATGGTCGAGGCAAATGGACCAAGGGCGTGAAGGAGAGCGAGATCCCAGGTATCAAATCGACCCAAAAACACTTAAAATAGAGGAAGGGTCGCATACCCAGCTAAACAGGGTCGACCCTCCCAAATCAGAAACTCAGACCCTTAAAAATTGGGAGAGGGTCGGACAGTGTCAGACCACAGGGTCGACGGGATCATCGACCCTCCCATCGACCCTCCCATCGACCCTCACTTACCGCCGAAACTGAAATTAGGAAACTTCTTAATTTTCGATTGGGATTCTTTCCAAATCTCAATGGGACTATTATAGGACATTCCTACTCTATTTAAAGGACGTCCCTAAGCCACTTTCACTCCTTTCACAACCCTAATTGAATTGAGAGAAAGAGAGAAGAAGGAAAAGAGGAAGAAAAGAGGCAAGGAAGAAGACTTAGCAAAAAGGAGAAGAATTTCTAGAGAAAAGTAATCTTCTCAGGTATGGATACTAATTCCATGAGTTTCTACAGACCTTAGGTTAGATATGGTTGAGTGTAGGATTTTGGAGAAACCCAAACCATTCATTCATGGTTAGGTTTTCATGGAAAAACCTAGGAGAATGCATGAAAGCTATTTAAGAGGATGAATCATGGTTTCAGACCATGGAATGAATGTTTAATGGAATGTGGAAGCAAGCCATAGGACCCCAAACACGAAGAATGAATTAAAAAGTGAAAATTGGGCCAGAGTGCACCGAGGGTCGCACACAGGGTCGATAGACCCATCGACCCTAGGCACCCTGACCATCGACCCTCAGCATTCGGGAAGTTCAGACAGAGGGTAGGGTCGATAGACCCATCGACCCTATGTATCCTGAGCATCGACCCTCTGATCAACCCTCAGTTAACAGCATGATTTTTAAATTCGAAATTAATTCTAATTAAATTCTATCGACTTTGTTAGGTTTGCTAGCATTATAATAACACTGTAGAGGTGATTTTAAAGCTTGGAAAAGTATCTTATAGCAAACTAAGGTGAGGAACCTTAACTCCAAACTAAATCGGTTAATAATAAACTATTTTCTAATTCTTGAGTCCTATGCCATGTTTGATTCCATGCAAATATGTTTGTAATGTGCATACAGCATGCCATCCAATATTTCTATTACTTGTTAATGCATATTTACTTTATTGTTTATAACATGATGATGATGATGATAGGAATAGGCATGTGCTTGTATGTGTGTGGTTGATGTACTTGATGCGAGCGAGTATCAGGGGAGGTGTGATGAGAACGTCAATAAACGTTAACCTTTGACGGGTCTCAGCACTTTAGCTCTATCTCTAACTCAAGTCTTGTGCATTGACATCGTCGTATCGCCATTACCTTAGCAGAACTATTGTGTCGTAGGATATCAGGGGAGGTGGTCTCGGTCCTTGTAGTCTCTGACTCTACCGGGGGGCCTTAGCTCTATCTCTATGGACATTCTGAGGGATGCTGGGGTGAGGCCTTGGATACACTGTTTGGCATTAGGATTGGTTAGTAGCGAGCCCAGTTTGCAAGCCCTCGCTAACAGGGGCTTACGTGTTGGTATAGCATTATATAGCAATAAACGTTAACCTTTGTTGTATAATGGTATGGTAGGGTGGATGGGGAAGACGATAAACGTTAACCTTCGGGCGGACTTCCACACCCTGTGTATAGAGGCGGTGTCAATAAACGTTAACCTTTAACCACCCAACCTTTCTATTGCGCATTGCAAACTATAAACCAGACCAAAGAGATAAATGAATGTGCATGCATATGTAATGTTGCATTGTTTTGGCTACTCACTGAGCCATGTTGTGTGCTCACCCCTCGACGTCGAATATTTTTAGTTGATGATGCAGGTTACACAGTTGAAAACTATATGAATGCTTCTACATACGGGACGGTAGCAGCAATGGAAGCTGGAGCTGAAAATGATACACACGACTCCTCTTGCGAGTGCAACTCGTGTGTATTTGACTAGATATTCTTATAGGTTTCTTTATTGGATTTATAAGACATGTATTTGGTACTTAAATATTTATGTCTCAGTTAAACACAGAATAATTTGCTATTATTTATGGATATCATTTTAGTTCTCAGTTTATTTATTTATAAGACTTCCGCTATTGTGTATTTACTCTGATTATGATGGTGAGTGTATGAAGGTTCAGGTAACGCGGGGATAGCCTATTTGAGATCCTAGTTGAACCGTTGGTTATTTAGCGGTTCATCACACCATTCTGAAATGTACGGAATTGGGGTGTGACACCTTTGGTGTATTGTGCCCCCAGGGAGCCTCAGTTCTTTTCCTTGGAGATGCGTACTGAGATTGATCGTCAGCTTCTCAGATGGGATCGCTGGGAGATGAAAGCGATCAACCTACGTCCAAAGCCTCGGGTGTACTGTAAGATCATCCAGCACAACCTGATACCTCAGAGTGGACATTATGAGAGGATCTCCCAATTGACTCAGTTCTTACTCTACTGTATCTGCACTAGGCAGCCTGTCTGCCTCCCTTATATTATTATGCGGACGATGATCAGTGCCACACTGTCCGATCAGGTTGGCAACCTGCTTTATGGATGTCTGATCACTACATTGCTTATCCGTCTGGGTGTTGATTTGGTGGATGAGAGGATTCAGGAAAAATCCCTCTCATCACCTCTGGATTGGGAGGCCATCTGTAAGATGGGCATGCGAGATGCTCAGGTCAGGAACGATAAGAGGAATGCTCGGTGCATCCTCGTACTCGGGTAGAGATGGCGAGACGCGGCAAAGAGCGGCGGCGGCAGCAGGAGCAGGGGTTCATGGTGGTGAGCATGAGGATGAGGATGAGGATGAGGATCGCATGCTCATGGATCTTGATTCCATCCCTCCTCCATCACCTACGCATACTACTGGAGCGGATCCTTCACATACAGCTGGTTCTTCACACCCACCATCTGACGATATGATGGGGCTATTGCGTGAGATCAGAGAGGCTCAGCGTATGTCGGATCTGAGGGTGGGAGAGCTTCTAGATGCTCGGCGTGCGTCGGATATGAGAGTGGGAGAGCTTCTAGATGCTCAGCGTAAGACTGATCAGCGGGTGGCCGATCTCACAGCTAGCCTCCTGACGACTCAAACTCAGATAGCCTGGTTGACTAGAGTGTATCTTGAGGATTATGACGAGAGATCGTTGAGGCACCGCCTCCCCATCACTTCCAACTTCTTGATGTATTTTCCTTTTATTTTTCTTTTGTACTACAGAGTAACTGTCCGGATTGTGGACTGTACTCCGCTTTAGATATGTATATGTTTGTTTTTCACTCGGTGTACTTAAATTTGTTTCTCATTTAATAGATCCATTATTCTCTTTCAATTTTTGTCTCAAATAACACAAATGCTTATGGTGTGTTATTATTACAGCTTTTAAATGTTATCTTATCTCAGTTCACAACTTTTGTGGTAGTATTATGATTTAAGAGACAGAGTCTGAGAGCTCTGATACCAAATTGTCACACCCCAATTCCGCACCATTCGAAACGGTGTGATGAACCGCTAATAAACCAACGGTTCAACCAGGATCTCTAATAGGTTGTGTCCTTTAATTCAAACCATACACATCCACAACTATAATTAGAATAAATACACGATAGCGGAAGTCTTAACATTAAATGAACTGAGAATCTAACTGTGATAATCATAAATAAAATATCAAATTATGTTGTATCAACCGAGACATAAGTAATAAAGTATCAAATTACATTTCCTTAGTAATTCAAATAAAAATCTAATAAAAAACGCATGAGTTGCACTCGCATGAGAAATCATGCATCTCCACTATATCTTCAGCCTCCATTGCAGCCACATGTCGTACACAGAAGCATTCATATAATCTTCCACAGTGGTACCTGCATCATCAACTAAAAATATTCAAATTTGAAAGGATGAACACATATCACGGCTCAGTGAGCAAACAAAACAATGTAACAGACATATGCATGCATTCAATTCATATCTGTGGTCTGGTATATAAGTTTGCAATGTGCTATAGAAAGGATAGGTGGCTGTCGCACCTCTATACACGAGTGTGTGAAGCCGCCCAAAGGTAACGTTTTTTGTCATCCCACATGCACCCACCATGGAATAGAGATAGAGCTAAAGTGCTTAGGACCACACCGCATCACACTTCCCTTGATACTCTACCCATACCAACACGTAAGCCCCTATTGGCGAGGGCTTGCAAACTGGGCTCGCAACTAACCAATCCTAATCCTAATGCCAATCAGTGTATCCAAGGCCTCACCCCAGCATCCCTCAATACGTCCATAGAAATAGAGCTAAGGTCCTCCCAACAAAGTCAGAGACTACACGGTCCGAGTCCACCTCCCCTAATACTCTACGACACAATAGTTCTGCTAAGGTAATGGCGATACGACAGTGTCAGTGGATGAGACTTGAGTAGAGATAGAGCTAAAGTTTGGTGATCAGGACACACCACAATATCACGTCCTCCCCCTAATACTCCACTCGCATCAAGCACACTAACCACACACATACATTCACATGTCTATTCCTAGCATCATCATCATCATCATCATGTTATAAATAAATAGAATTAAATATGCATGAACATTAATAGCAGGAATATTGGATGAAATGTTGAATGCACATTACAAGCATATACGCATAAAATCAGTCATGGCATTCGACTCAAGAAATAAAATAGTTTATTATTAGCCAATTAGTTTAGGTCTTGTTCCCTCACCTTTGATTAAGCGTAAGTCCTCCTTCACGCTTTAAGAATCAATATTATATCACTATTATATCACTAGAAGACCTAACAAGTCGATAGAATTTAATTAGAATTTATTCTAATAATATTAAGCTTGTTGTAATGCTAGGGTCGCAGGACGGGTCGCAGCTTGGGTCGTAGGGTTCAATGACCCCAGGGTATAGGGTCGATCATAGGGTCGGATATACTATCGACCCTAGGTGCGACCGCAGCTTTCCCTGGTCTTCCCGAGAGCATGGGGTCGATCCTGTGGTCTAGTAGGGTCGGTACTCAATCGACCCTATGTGCGACCGTACGTAATTTAAGTCAATCTTTCATTCTACAGTCCATTCATTCTTGTTTGGGTCCTTTGGCTTGCTTCAACAGTCCATTCTACACTTGTTCTATGGCTTAAAACTACAAATTACATACCTACATGGTTTTCGATGATCTCCTCTATGGTTTCCATTGGAACCTACCCATGGATGGATGATTTGGGTTTCTCCTAGATCATACCCTCTTCTGAACTACTCTAAGGTCTTAAACAATTCATGGAATAGGCTTAGGAACGTCCTATTTATAGAGTAAAACCTCCTAAAATAAGTCTCATTGAGATTAGGAAAGAATCCCCTTAAAATTAGGAAAGTTTCCTTTTCACGGTTTCTGTCGGTGATCCTAGGGTCGATGCTAGGGTCGCAGATCCCGTCAACCCTAGGGTTTAAATTGTCCGACCCTAGGACTAAAAGTCATGGGTCTGACTTCCTGATGAGGTGGGGTCGACCCTACCTATTTAAGTATGCGACCCTACCCCCTATTTTACTATTTTTGGGTCAGTTTCATACCTGGTCTTGCTATTTTCTTCACGTACTTGGTCCATTTGGCTCGACCATGATAGGTAGACCTGGTACAAGGTGGTAAGACCGGTTAGTTCGATACAAATCTTACATAATAAGCTCAACGTCATGGGTGATAAGAAGCAAAATGGAAGATGGACAACATTAATGTATAGAATTGATACAAGGAGGAACGTGTACCATTGTCAATTAATCCAAACGTGGCTTGGATTTGATTCAGTTTTTCTTTTTCTTTCTTTTTTTAATTTTATAAGGTTTATCATTATCCAAATCAAGTTATAGTTCAGATCTCTTAATTGGATCCGATTATGATCCAATCCAATTTAAATCATGTAGAAATATCTTACAAAATTTTAGGCAAAAGTTTTTTTAATCTACCAATCAATTAAGGACTCCAATATTCGAAATCATCCAACCTCAAAAGGATACAAAACCACATCCCCTCGATATGAGTTAATTACGTCTGCCTCCCTCTCGTCCCTATGACCTAATGCCCTATGCTTCTTGGGTCACTCGAATCTAAATCACAATTATTAATTTTACAAGTTCAGACATTCTATTTTTTAGTTGGTTGAAGATAACTTTCCATAATTTCCTCTTTTGTTTAAATAATGGTTATCTTATTTAATTAACTTATTTAATAGAAAAATATTTTAATAAAAATTATTTACAAAAATATATATAATTTTTTTGTGCATAATCATGCTTTCAGCCTTTAAATGGGAAGAGAGGACAACATGATAATATATCCATTTTTCCCCACCATGTACTTGGCAATCACATCTCCTGCTAACAAGAAATGATTGGATTGTTGGGATTGGACCATATTTGGTCCAGTCTGATGGGAGAATTTGGAATTGGTCCCATATGAAATTTATGAGTCCATATGGAAGTGAATTCTCTTTATTGAATTTTGAATTTGAAATTTGAAATGGAAACTCTCACTTTGAAAATAACTAATAGGAGTTATTTCTTTCAAGGAAAGAAAGAGAATTAGTGAAACTTTGTATGGAATGTAAGATCTCTCTTTGGAGTAGCCATTGACGTTATTTTGAAGCTCGCTTTTGGGATTTCTCTTGTAAAAGAAGTGTAGATTTTTCATAAAAAAGTTTTACCTTAAGTTTTTGCTCTTTCTCTCACGCTCTTATTTTGTCATGGATCGAAGAAGCAACGTGTGCTTTTCGGTGTTTTTCTCTAATTGATTGAAAGATTGTTTGGGGTTTCTAGAGGTGAGAAAGTACCATTAATTATGGTTGAGAGGTAACCTTGTATTCCTCTAAGTTACTTGTTAGTGTTACATTTTCTTGTGATCCTCAAGTTTTGGTACAAAGCTTGAGATGGGTAAATCTTGTAATCTCATTATCATTATAGTGGAAGTTTTGACTTGACTAAGTCCCGTGGTTTTTCTCTTCACATTGAAGGGTTTTCCACGTAAAAAATAATGGTGTTGTGCTTGTGCTTGTGGATTACTTATTTGTTTCTTTCATTAAAATTTTCTTGGCTTAATATCTTTAATTCACATATAGACGGGAAATATTCAGTGCCTAACAAGTGGTATCAAAGCTAAATTATTTTTATTCGTGTGTGAATTAGAGATGGATACTAATACATCTTATAGGATGATTAGTTTAAATGGGAACAATTGGTTGATCTGAAAAGCCAAGATGGAAGACCTCCTCTATTCTAGAGACTTATATTTACCAATTAAAGGGATAGAGAAGAAATAATAAAAAAAACCATGTTTGAGGATGATTGAAAGAAACTTGATAGGAAAGCTATTGCTTGTATCCGACAATGGTTGGATGATGTTGTATTCCACCATGTGTCAACCAAAACTGGTGTAAATTCTTTGTGAAATAAATTGCATAATTAATATGAAAGAAAAACGATTGGAAATAAAGTTTTTTTTATTAGAAAGCTTGTTAACTTAAAATTTAAAGAGAATGGTTCAGTTTTTGAGCATTTAAATGAAACTAAGAGCATTATAAATCAGTTGACAACTATG